>JAPKID020004323.1:0-11749 GCA_026931265.2 Tropidonophis doriae
ATTTGCTTTCTTGCATTCCCTCATCCCTCTCCTTACACCCAAGGACCTAAAGCTGCCATCTGCAACTTTCAGTTCAGGAGAAAAAGAGGCACATGGCAATAGACATGGCTAATACTGCATCTTGAGTGCACATCTAAGAAGGAAAAGGATTTAAGCTCCACAACCAGAAAGCATCAAGGAGCTCAATTCTTATCTAGAGTAATTACTGTACATCTTCTAATAATACAAAGTTCTGTTGGAAGAAATGTCCTTCTGGGTTCGGCTCCCAATGGAAAAAAGACACTGGAGATATGGAGGCTGCTTAAAAAGATGGTTTAATGGTGTACAGGACCACGTGGCTTGAGGTCCTGGGGAAAAGGTGATCACATGCTTCCAGGTGTACAGTGAAGAAGGGCTGAGGGAGGGGGCTTACTAGGCTTGTATAATCTGTTAAGCCCCACCTATCTATTTCCTATTCCTGTGTAAGAAATGTATTCTGGTTGGCTGTCAGACTCCCATGGGGCCATGCAGGGGCAACTCCCTAGGCTGAGTCCAGGTTTGATTGAGTTCTCAGGTGTCATGTGGTCAGTAAAGGGCTAATACTAGCATGACTTGATTCCATCACCCTGGGGAGGGGTCTTTGTTATGTGACTAGACTGGCTTGGCATCTTAATGGCCAAGGAAGGAAGGAAGGAAGCTGCAGGAATTAAAACATGTTTCTCCCTTTTCACATCCAGAGAAGTATAATATTCTGCTTTTTCAATATTTCCTAGGATATTTCATTTTTCTAGGAGAGGGGTGTTTTAACTTCCTACCGAACCAGTGACATGTGGACCTACACACATGTGGCTTATGGAAATGGCTGCTCCTTTCTGATTATTTTGGAAAGGCTCAGCATTGATGGTTTAAAGCAGTGAAGGCGTGGATGAAGTTAAACAAAGATGAAATCCAGACAAGACTGAGATGCTGTTTGACAGATGCCTGATCATCTCATCCCAATTCCTTTGTATGGGAACCCTTTTCTGAGATGAAAGCAACCATAAATGGTAGTGGACAACCCCATTTATACATTAAGATTATAGTACATACATTGAACTCTAAATTTAGTAAACAAGAGATGCTGGCAGTGTCTAAATAAACCTTGTTGTTTAACTTGAGGCCTCACCCGTCCAACATACAACAGCACTGATGAGTTTTCCCAGAATTTCCAAAACTATGGAATTGTTTGTCTCAATTTTATCTATGTCTTGGGTAGATGAATCCAAGAACTGGGTGCCACAGTGAAGTACCCAGAGAAAAAATGGCTGCCTTCAATGAAATGCTGCTAATAATCCAAGCTGA
The DNA here is from genome assembly GCA_026931265.2 of Tropidonophis doriae. Classification (NCBI taxonomy): domain Eukaryota; kingdom Metazoa; phylum Chordata; class Lepidosauria; order Squamata; family Natricidae; genus Tropidonophis; species Tropidonophis doriae. Next base: position 1,321 of record JAPKID020004323.1, read on the forward strand.
GAACATATTGATGGAATGAACCTCATTATTAATATTTATTCTATTTTTTTGTCACTCAAAAATAGATGGGGTATGTATGTATATATATATATCTAAATGTTGATTTTGCAAAAGAAACCCATGTTTGGTATACAGCTGCTTTATAAAAGAATGTTGTACATGAAGAACCACCTTAGACCTGAATGCTCAGATATGACTGTTGAGAAATCCGGATTTAGTTAGCACAGCTATGAATTTGCATACACCAGCTATATTATTGTTGAATGTCCATAGTATTGATTTTAATCCTACCCACTACTAAAACCAGTTAGAAATCACTACTAGAGAAATACAGTAATTGCAAAATACCAGGACAAATTATAGCTAAGAACTATCTGCAGCATTTGCTTCTAAAACCTCTACAAATTTTCAGTCCATCTTTAAGACCTTAGAAATGCAATCTCATTCCAAATTGCCTCCTCTTTGGCATTGTCATCCAATCCATACTCAATGTTCTTGTGCGTTGTTAAGTGATTTATTATTCCCCCACTATCTTGTTTTATTTTTGTACTTGTTTTAGTATTTTATGATCGGTTACATGATTTTAATTGTTGCTGTATGGTATGCTGCCTAAAATCACATTGTGTGTTTAGTAATTAAATAAAACAAATCAATCAAGCTGCACTTAAAATCATTGTACCTGAAAATGTTATCTTCTTAGATATATCTACCAAGCTTTTTGAACAATATTTTAATTTTGGAGGGGGAATCTGAGCATCAGTTTATGTATTACATTTATTCAAATGTACATATTTGAATAAACATAATTTCACATAATTTCTCATAGCACCAGACCCTGATCTGCCTCATGACAATTACTGAGATGGAATTTGAACTCATATCCATCTAACATTCTTTTATAACTATTTAACTGATTATAGTTGCATTATTTTGGTCTTAGTTTGTTGACACCTATCTGGTTAGGGATTCCAGCTGGGTAAGAGGTATTAAATCATCCGTGATCAGAAGTAATTTATGATTTTCTTTATCTCATACTGTGAATACATGAATTGGTGGTAGATAATGAGTTACTGGGATTACAGAGCATGACAAAGTCAACAAATGGAGTTAAAAGGATAATCAGGTATCATAGAATATATTGGCTAAAAATGTGATCTAGAAAACCAATTCAGATTGTTTAGAAAAACTTATTTCTAATTACACTTTATCTCAGAAGCAGGAATTCATCTGAAAGGAAATTATATTTCCAAATTTGAGTCATGTAACTAAATGATTCAACAATATCAAACTTAAAAAAATATGTATTTTTTTTTATCTGCTAACCATTATTCTACTAGACCATTTTGCATAAAATGGATGACAAACGGAATTGAGCTGTTCGATTTCAATGTGTTGTCAGATCCCAATGATTGATTCTATAGGTTGTGTGAATAGGCCATCATATTAATCCATAAAATGGTTTATTCATTTGGAGTGGTATGCTAGAGAAGCATAGGAGCTATTCTTTAATTGTGCTGTTTTTCCTTTTTACTTCAAAAATAGTGAACTCTCGTGATCGGTGCTCAACAAATTTTTCTTCTGCATTAACATTAATGCCCAGTCTGCTCAGTTGTTTTAACTGTACCAATAGTATAACCTGGGTATATTCTAAAGGTAACAGATTTTGTTATAAAATATGTATGGTGTATTCCTGGTCTGTATGATAATGCACATACACTCATAAATATGATCAGGTATTCTTTTACACAACTTTATGGTGCTAAATGAAGACTGGTATAAATTTTCTGAAGCACAAAAGAAAAAAACCAAACAATAAGGCAGTACTGAGTGTTCAAAGAAATATTATTGGGGTCATGAAACTGACAATTAAATGCTTGAACTGTTTGCTTTAGCTGCCCAGTAAACACCTTAAATGCAGCACTTCTAAGTCTGATGGCCATTATAGTCATCTGGAACCATGTATTAATTCTTCCACAAAATTCAAATCTATGTGACTCAATAACATGCAAGAAAAAGAGCTATTTTTTATTTGTATAAATTTATAATACAAACAACTCTACAAAGAAGCTTTTTGGAGCCAAGCTATTATTTCTTCTGCAATATGCAGTTTGTGTCCTCTCCAATTCTGACAATGGGGTCTATAATACAGAACAGTGCCAATACCAGTAATTTTTCCCCTGAGTTTCCTAAATGAGGCTTCGCCTTGATTCTAGATGTAAAAAGGTTTCCGTCAGGTGAGAAGGAGCAATCACCAAGTAGGGGGGCCAAAGCGAGAAATCAGCAATTCTTGATCATCAAGATCCTTCTGAACCTTTTTCCGCATGTAAAAGATGGGGCAGTCACGACTGAAGGAAAGAAAGAAAAAAATACCGAATTAGAGCAATGAAGAGCTGGCATTTTTTTATGAGAATGGCAATTTTTTTATCAGTGATGTCTAGAAATTTAGGGGGTGGAGGGGGCAAGGGGCAAGGGACAAAAGATAATTCCCCCGCAGGAAAAGAATAGGATATTTATGTCTTGGCTGGTCTCTATCTTGACAAATTAACTTTCTCCTTTTACTAAGAACATCCAGAATTCTTATTCAGCACAGGTAAAAGCTTGGCTAGGAATTCTGGAGTTAAGTCTCAACATCTATGAAGGTCTGACTGTCTTCAGCAATCAATTGTGGAACCAGTCTACTTGGTCTCCAGAGAATTTGGGTAGGAGCCGTCTATTGACTCTGCAGGTAGCAGTGTGGCAGCACTTAAATGATCACAAATTTGCCAAATTTCAATCACATGGAAGTCATGGATCCTGGATTTTGGTGAACTCTATAAGTTAGTCCTTTTGAGGTAGCTTAATTCAGAAATCGTTGCTATGCAATGCACTTTTTCAACCAGTTAAAGGTAACTGACAAGTTGAAACGATGAGACATGTAGCCGTCAAAGCAGAATTTTTGTAATATATAGATAAAGGATCCCTAAAGAACTTTTGTTTAAATGAGTTATATTTATTGATATTTACATATTTACCAAATTAAAATTGATGTTTTAATAGTTTATTGAATCATGTAAAAATAACAGCATTCAAACCATTAGATAACGCACATATTTTTCATTTTAAAAAACTATTTATTTTTAACAAATAAAAAATAATAAGAGTGGCATTGTTAAATTTCTGCAAACATCCTCAAGATCTTGCAAATAATCTTGATTTTGCAGACCCCAAGGGAGATCTTTGGAGAGTCCCAGACCCTACTTTAAAAAGTGCTAGTCTAGATCATCATTTCAGACAGAATCTAGAAGATTCTGGTTCTAAAATAACCCTCCATAGAAGCGCTCCTTACAAATTATAACTGTAAGAAAACAACAGCGGGGACTAAGTTTAGCATAGAGTAGATTCAAACAGGATAATTTATGGTATAGTATATTGTGGGAAAATGCTAGATGCTTTGTGACCAAGGCCATTACATTAAATCATATAGTTTATTTGTTGGAATGTTACTGGCTACCTTGAACACAGTAAAGATTTAATTAACTCCATTTAGGATATAATGCACAATTTAAATCTAGCCCAATGAGAAAATTAGCGCCACCTTTGGGGGGGGGGGGAGTGGTGCTTGTTATCTATCTACACATAATAAAGCGTTATTTTTAATGTACAGGAAAATTTAAATGATTACTCCTTATTGCAGAAGCCCATCTATCCCATCAAGACTTTATCCCCTAAGTTCTTAAATTCCAGCAGCCAGGCTTTGCTTGTCCTAATGTCCCATGTTAAATGTACCTCTCTTGCACTCTTCTCTAAATCCAGACAACCCAGCTAACACATGCTGACTACCACAACATGAGGCTCTATCTTTTCCCTCCCAATCCCTTTGCCAGCTGGCAGGTGCTATATTTATAAAGGCAATAAATGGCTTCAGGTATACCCCCGCCCCTACCTCTGCGTGGGAGCCATCTGTTTGCTGATCCCTAACCAGCTTGATAAGCAGTTGTAAACACTTGGGGGGGTGGCATAAAGCCATATTTTATCCCAATGTCCCGTGGGAACATACAAGAGCCTGTGCTGCCATAAGAGGGTGCGGTGGGTGATCAGTCCTCACCTGGTACACAGTACATCTTCATGTAAGCTCCCTTGGCAACGCTGACATTGTGTCCATAAACGAGAAAACTTTTCTTCCAAACAGCTTAGATGGGTCACCTACGGGGAGAAAGAAAGATGGGGGAGGAAGAACCACAAGACAAAGCAGCAAGATGTTCTCTCTTGGAGGTGACCCAGCATTTAGTAGGCATTGCAAAGTCTCAAACTACTTTGAACATGTTATGCTGTTGGGATCCTCAAAGTAGATTTATAAGGCAGTACATTATTACATCTATGTTGCAATAAAGGAGCCCAGAAAAAAGTCCAGTTCACGCTCCTGCTAAGCCATAGGTTGACCTGTACTTTCCACCATGTACAAATCTGGCCATGATGGCCTGCTCAACAAACACACTTGAAAAAATTAGGTCATAGCATGTTGTGAATTTTAAAAGGGGGGGGGGGATCCCATAGATATGGGGAAGAATATGCCAAAGGAAACAATGATCTTTTTAAAGGCAGGAATCAACCATGTTTTTTGGATTATAAGACGCACTGCGCCCCCACCCCCCACTAAAGTGTGTGGAAATGTCTGTGTGGCTTATAGAGCAAATGTGGCAGAAGCCCTAACTGTTTGCTGGCCCCTACCAGCCGGCTTTTGCCTCCCAACAATTTGCCTTTGCCTCCTTGCAACAAACAGCAAACAGCCTGGTCACCTTCAGCACAGTCTGATTGGATTGGCCTCCTAAAATACCAACAATCAGCTGTTCTAGGCTGCAGGGATCACCATAGCCAATTGCCACTATCTATCACTGCTGCAACATGCCCCGTTTTTATCTTCATCCTGTTTTTGGCCTGTTCCAGGAGGCGAGGATCACTGCTGCCGCTCATCGCCACCAACAGCCATGGCAGCAGCAATCCCAGACGCCTGGAACGAGCCAAAAACAGGGTGTGTGGTGGCCAAAAACAGAATGCTTGGAGCCGGCGATAGGTGGCAGTGATCCCCGCAGCCTGAAAACAGCTGATGGGCAGTATTCTGGGAGAATGATCCAACCACCAAACAGTTGCTCATGTTAAATCAGGCTGTGCCAAAGCTCATTCAGCTGTTTACTGTTTGCTGCAAGGAGGCAAATTGTTGGGAGGCAGAGGTAGATTTTTTTTCTTGTTTTCCTTCTGTAAAGCTAATGTGCGTCTTATAATTCCAAGTGCCTTAAATTCTGAAAAATACGGTATTTACAATAATTTTCTGGTCACAATGGGCCTTAGGGAACACTGTTCTTATCTCTGTGAAATGGCATCTACATTTTGACTTTTTTCTCCAGTTTAGGTTGTGATAGTCAAGATAGAATGGTTTAAGTTAAAAAGTAGCACTTGATTCAAAAAGGGAGCCAGAGGTTACATCTGGCTCTACAGGTTCACCCCTGACCTAGGACAGGACTGCTTATATTAGGGATTTTCTGATTTCTGAATTCAGACTTTTAGTCCTTATGCTGTTACTAGAATATTCTGCTTTCAAATTGTCACCAGTTCCCAAGTGGTTAATCTAACTAACTTCTTCCACCACCTCCCAGTGAAATCAAGTATTTGTGATTTGCAAACTCAACATTTCTTTCATCAGACATTTCTCATTTTTCAGGGAAACAGTCCTATCAGTCTTAAGTAGTGAATTATAAGACAGCTAAAGCTGCCTGATCTTGAATTCATTTACCTCCTTCTGGTAAAGTTCAGATTGATGAGCCAGGCAGAACTTGCACACAGCACCTGTTGAAGAGCAAAATATTTAAAAAAAACATATCCATCCACCCTATTCTGCTACATGGAGTAAAATTCTCAAATTCATTCTGAAGGGAAGGGACAACCAGGAAAGCAGAAAAATAACAAGCTACATTTTATTTGCAACAAAGGACTGGATGAATTGTATTTGGCACCTAAATGATCTCTGCCTCTGGGAAAGAATTTACAGAAAGTCCTATTATCTCAGAATATTTCAGTGTAATTTGGGCCTTGGCTGAAGAGTTGTTTAAACCACTTGCTTCACTAATCTCAAGTTATTCATTCTTTCAGTTTGTTGTTGTTATGCACCTGCCTTTTGATTAACTGTGGTCTGGTTTGCCAGATAACGGGACCACGAAAACAAACCACTACTGAAAACTTTTGAGATATTTCCCTTTGAAGTGTTCAAGAAATCTTCTTTAAACTTCCCCAGATAATTCAATTAACTTATTCCCAAGTTTTCTCTCTACTGAATGCAAAATGTACAGGTCACAAGAAATCATTTTCATATCCCACAGAACCACCCTATCACAAACAGGTAGGCTTAAAAAAATTCAGTTCTTTGCATTGCTTTTGGATTTTGTAGAGTTTAAGGGTATAGCATAGATACACTAAATCTTGCATAAATGTAAAGCATCAGTTTCATTCAGAAATGTGTTCCCAAAATAAGTCCTGAGACTCCTTCCATTTTTGGACTGCATTCTTTAACACATGACGTGCAAAGCTTGCTGCAGCTCTTCAACCAACGGAAATTGCACATGTCTGTGTTAAACCATATTCCAGAAATCAATCTCCTCCCAAAGAAGCCAGGAATCCTGGTAATAGGCTTTGCTGCCTATTAGCTTCATATTCATCCAAGGCAAATGCCAACATCTGAACATTCATCTCTTTTCATACAATATGCACTTTTCTACCTCATATAAATTTTGAGGAGACCAAAGAGAGAGAAAGTGTTGGGGCAATAGCAGAGGTCACAAACTGTGAAGTGTGTTGATCTATTGCAAGAGTTTTCCTGCTGGTAATAGAGGCGCAGCTTCTGTTCTCTGTGGCAAGTTCCGGCAATAGGAACTTGCAACATGCACTGTTGGTTAGACGTGAGGGATGGGGGAAGGGAAAAAAATTAATGGACTCTGAGAAGACATGTGGGCAGAGGCAGGATCTCACCGTGGTGGTTGAGCACAGCCCGGCAACCAATGCAGGTGCTTCGTTTAGTTGCAAAAGCCATCAGTCCTCCAACTTTAGCTGTCAATACTGTTTTGCAGCGAGTGTGTTCTCCCTCTGCAAGGGCAAGATATGAAGGATCATACATACCACAGTCTAGGTCCTTATGCGTATTAGGAAAACACTGCTGATTTCATTTGCTCAGTCAGTCATGTTTTTAATTATTTATCAAGAAAATGTATATGGCCATCCAACCCACTCTGAGCAGCTTAGAAAAATAAAACCCCAGTACCAAAAATATTCTTGCTGTTGTGAAAAAAGCAAGAGAGCCAGTTTGGTCTATTGATTAAGACAGCAGATTAAAAGCAGGAGACATGAGTTCTAGTCCTGCCTTAGACACAAAAGCTGGCTGGCATTGGGCCCAACTCCCTCACCTCACCTCACCATCATTGTGATGAAAATAGGATGAAGGAGTATTAAGTATGTTCACAACCTCGAGTTGTTAATAATTAAGGTGGGGTATAAATAAATACATGAATCCAAATTTCACCTGCCCAATCAATCAATCTCGTAGATATTCTCCTTCAAATCAAGTTTGATTCCCAATGATAAGCAATCTGAGATGCTTTTGATTTTCAGGCTTCCCACTCTGAAGCCCTCAATTAGCTTCCAAAACTAACCAATAATAGGCAGGTGCTCCCAAGGGCCATTTAGTAAATCTCTGCTCCTTCTTATTCAGTATCCCAGCTGAATTTCTTCCTATGGCTCAACTGAAAAATAGGCAGTTTGATCTTAGCAGTCGTAATTGCCATTAAAATCCAGAGCAAAGGGCCTTACAAAGCTTTTACTAAGTCAAAATCAAGGTCCTATTTTGATTTTTTTTGTTGAAGGTCAAAGATCACACTCACTCAGTAAAACATTCTGAGCTTTGCCCTCTCCCAAGATAGGCTCAAAAATACGCAAGAGGGGCTTAGCTAGTTGTTGCTCAAGATAGTACTGGGTATCAATGGGCAAGTTGTTCTCCAGCACATAGATGGGATCCTAAAATAAGAAAGGAAGATATAAGCAAGAAGCATTGCTAGGTCCAAGACAGGAGTAAAACTAGATTGCTAGGGAACATAATGGCAAAATTACTTTATCCCTTTACTGAAGGCTGAAAGCCACTTAACAGGCTACTGGGCCAGGTGCACATGCATTCTAATAATAGCAGGGAAGAAATATTTACTCCTTGGCTGTACAAGATATTGATCATCACAATAGCAAGCCTCATTAGCCTTGTCTTCCATGTATAACGCCTCACTACCTATCATCATCCTTCTTCCATACTTACTTCAGATTTCATGTATGCTGCAACACCCTTGGCTGCGCTGATAATAACATAAGGAACTCGATCTCCCAAATTGGGAGCACTGCCAGGATCTCGCCGACGCATCCTAAAGGGAAAGGTGATAGGAGGGCTGCATAGGTCAAAGTGAAGGATTGCATAAAGGATGGGGGCAGACTGGAACTGAGTAACCTCAGAAGAAGGTTAAGAAGACTGCAAATCAAGCCTGAGCAGAGTCAGGATGGATTGAGGAAATGGGAAGCAGAATAAGTAGCTCTGGATAATTAAAAGTTCAGACAAGGGAGATGGAAAGTTTTGACACATGACCCAAGTGGAGTATTTTCTTTGAGCAGAGAGATATCAGAGAAGAAATCAAAAGGGGCTGAAGGGATGGAGAATGGCACAGAAAATATACAGTAAAAAGTATAATTAGTATTAGGTCTCCTCCATAAATGTGGCTGCAACAGGGCACTTTCACCTTCTAAACCTTTGTTTATTGAAAGGCAGTGGAGCAGCCCAAAGGCCCCTGTCACCTCCCAGGTGTCTCTGGGCGGCAGATGACATGGCTTCAGCCAAGACAGGAAGCCCAGAGCCAAGAGGTGGGTGTCGCAGAAGTTCCACTTGCAGCTGCACTCACCACGGCTATTTCTGCCTTTCCCTTCAGTCATGCCTGGCTGGCCACCCCACGCCCACACACCTTTTTCCGCTACCCTGAGGACAGTCAGGGTGGGTATCACTTAGGGTAGCAAGACTGTGGGGAGAGAGATGAGGCAGCGCCAAACCTTCAATGCTGCATGACAGTTTCCTTATCAAATCCCAAGAGAGGGGCCAGACATAGTTGAGAGAACATGTGCTTTGTATATGCAAAAGGTGCCAGCTTCAATCCTTGGCATACTACAGGATTAGGAATAAGCCTTTGGAAATTTGTTTCTAGGTAGATTAGACTAGGAGAAGACTAGTTGACTGGATCAATAGAAGATTGTTTAACAGATTTATTCGACCTCCTCCAAGTCTGGATATCGAATATCTTCAAGTTAGAGGACTCTTGCTACATTCTTAAACAGGAAAAAGTGAATTAAAGCATTCTCTCACTTTCAGCTCACCTCTCGGCCAATTCCACATGAGCCTGGCGCCCTGCATATTCATCTGCAGTGCGCGTTAATTCCTTGGTGATCACCAACTGTGAAATGTCAACTCTGTTGCACAACAGATCCGAAATCACTTCCTTGGCATGGGTGACAGCCCCAGAAGGGTCTCTGAAAAGTACAGCGCGTGTGAAAATTAGGAATGTCCTCTTGAATAGGACACAAATTCTGAGTTTTAGAAATTAGAGACAGGCTGGAGTGGGAGTGGGGATAAAAAGTCTCATACCAAAGGGGCAATGTATCATTTTAGGAGCTAATGTAATCTACTTCTCAGAATGATACAATGAACTGGGGAAACCCCGCATCAAATTGTTCCACTCAACTGCAAAATCCATTGTATGATTTGGGTCAGTTATTCTCCCTCAGCCCATCCTACCACAGAGAGCTGCTGTGAGGACAAAACAGGAAGGGGAATGGAGGACAGAGACTGAAATTCCCACATTGGCCACCCCAAAGATATACTAGGTAGAAATCAGAAATGTTGCAATTAAAAATATAGTTTAGCAGTTATAAATATTTGCTTATATTATTCCTATACAAATACATTCCTGCTACTTAGGTGCTCATTAGACACAAGTCCTGCTAAAATTTACAGACCTATCTATGAGCAGCTTCTGCAGACAGGTGTTGATAAGGTTTGCCACCAGGGGGCAGTTGTCTCGACGCACAGTCTCAATGCCCTTGCAGTCCATCTTGTCATGCATGTCAGAGTTGGAGGAAAAGTACAGGCCAGCATAGCGCTTCTTATTGATCAGGAGATATGGAAAATATACCTGAAATATAGAGAAAATATCATGGCTTTGTATAATTCCCAAAACCAGATTCCACTGCAGAATATCTATCCAACTATTTAATTTGACTAGGATTTCAGGAACTGATTAAATAACTACAATAATAATAATAATAATAATAATAATAATAATAATAATTTAATTTATAAACCGCTCTCTCTCCCCGAAGGGACTCG
>JAPKID020004324.1:0-11749 GCA_026931265.2 Tropidonophis doriae
GAAGATGTCTGGACTTCAAGTCCCAGAATTCCCCAGCCAGTGAATGCTGGCTGGGGAATTCTGGGAGTTGAAGTCCGGACATCTTCAAGTGGCCCAGGTTGAGAAACACTGCAGTATACAATTACCGTAGAAGCATGAAACCACAGGGACATAATTCAATAAAGCTGCAGTCTGCTCCGCCAGAAACAGCCCGTCCTATTAGTATTCGTCAAATAAAAACTTAGCCACCCCTGTGGTAAAATTGAGAAACGGAGACAGGATTAGTTGGTCATCAATCAAACTTAAAGGTGGACAAGAGTGGGTCAATTAAGGAACTTTGGAAGCAAATACTGGGCAAGCACTCTAGACGACTAGAAGAAACAATTGGCCAAAACTCAAATCTTCATCTTATCCATAGTCACTTGAAGCCTGAAACATGGACATTGAAGGATGTCCTGGATGAAGCACTAGAAGACAGTGTATTGTGGTGGATCCCCTCCAGTCATCAAAGATCATAAATGACCAGTCACCAGCAAAATGATGATACCGAAAGCCCTGATCATGAAACAGAGCACCAGGAATAATCAAGGACAAAGAAAACAAGATGGATTTTCTGTTGTCAATGCCTGTTGCAAGAGGAAATTCCCATAAATGCCACAATGGACATCTGTGTAGCAATGGGGTGCTGTACAAGATGGAAATCAGTCCAAAGCAGAGTGAATGATCCCCAGGGATTGCGAGCTAGACAGCAGGAACTGGTGGCCAAGCGTATTAAATGTGGCCACCCAGTCCAAAAGGATCAGCCCTAAAGTCAGATTAAAGACTTGGCCACCGGGATATCGTGCAGACCTCTACGGCACGTTGCCCCAATTGAGTTGCTTAAACTGAGATGGAAGAGGATCAAGCAGGCTGTGGAAGATAAAGGAAGACTTGCTGGTACAAGAGGATCAGAGGAAAGGTCCTTCAGCACGCTTGGAAGTCTGGAAGGCTCACAACGGAGAAAGGAAAGGGAAAGGGAAAAAAGGAAACGGAAAAGGCAACTTAACCGTGATAACTTTAGGATGTATGGACTTGCTGGTTGGGGAATTCAGGGAGCTGAAGTCCACACATCTTAAAGTTGCCACGCTTGAGAAATCCTGGCCTAGAAGGTAGTTAAAAAAAAACAGCCAAATTTTCAAATCTCTTCCCCTAAGATCAAAACGACCGTTGACTTACCTGAACGGTCCTTCTCTGTGCGCTGCGAGGGGAATCCAAGAATGGGTTAACTTTGTCAATTAGCCTAGAGACTGAGTTACGTAATATTGGCCATGTCTCCTCTGGCTGGCTTACCTCAGTTTTGCACGAAGTTCAGCCGAAGTCAGAGAAGAAATTAAACCGTTTGGACTGCATGTGATAAATCAAGTAAGTTGGTGGACGTGTGGATGGGCTGAAGTCCAATCCTGGAAGTCAATGCAAGTAGGTGCATGATGTCCAGACCAGCCGAAGGCGGGTTTGGATTCCCCTTGCAGCGCACATAGTTCAGGTAAGTCAATGGTCGTTCTCCTGTGCGCTGCTTGGGGAATCCAAGCATGGGACATGCCAAAGCAATGAGTTGTTAGGGACAGAGGGCAGAGGAAGAAACCACCCATTGCAAAGGAAGCTTCAGCAAAGGCATACGTGTCCACCTTGTAGTGACATATAAAGGGTGACAATGATGACCAGGTTGCCGTTCTACAAATGTCCTCTACTGAGGCTTGCGTTGCCCAGGCTGCTGTGGTGGCTGCACTCCTGGTGGAGTGGGGTAAAATTCGCCTGGCTTGTCTATCGTAGGCCAGGGCAATAGAGGCCTTCAGTCAGCGTCCGATGGTCTGGGATAAGACCTTTTGTCCCATGGATGCTGGTTGGAATGAGACGTAGAGTGCTTCTGATCGATGGAAGGATGTCGTGCGCTTCACATAGCGATGTAGCCAGTGGGTGAGTAGGCTGCGGTCAGAAGTCAGGGAGGATGAGCTCCTGCACCTTGTGAAACCAGGAATTAATTTTTGGGAGGAAAGCCGGATCGAGGCGGAGCACAACCTTGTTAGGGTGGAAAATGCAAAGGTCCTCCCGAACCGACAAGGCAGCTAATTTCGACACCCTATATGCTGACGTGATTGTGACCAGGAATACCGTTTTAAGTGTCAGTAATCGGAGGCTGATGGTATGAAGAGGCTCAAAGGGTGCCACCGTGAATGCCCTGAGCATGAGGGAAAGAACCCAGGTAGGATATTGATGAATTGGCAGTGGTCTGAGATTTGAGGCACCCTTCAAAAAGGACCAAACCCTCATATTCTGAGCCAAGGATCATCCGCCGTCTCCTCCAATGACTGTGGAGAGGGCCATGAGTTGGCGCTGAAGGGTACTGGGGTGACCCCACCCTTGTCCAACCCCAGTTGCAAAATGTCCAATACCTGTGGTATAGAGGCCTTGATGGGGTCAATGTCTGATGTACGACCTTCAGAACGCCTGCCAGGTGGCGTCATACATACGAGTCTTCAACGGGCGACAGGCAGCCTGGATAGTGTCGATGACCTTCTCCGAAAAATGCTGTCAGATTAGGATCGCACGCTCACTTGCCTAACTATAGCAATTGGGAGTTCGGATGGATGAGAGCCCCTTGAGACAGGTGTATACAGTCATCCGGAATCCTTCACGAACGCAAGACTGACAGATGGACTAGGTTGGCGTACCAGGGACGTCTGGGCCACATCAGGGCAATCAGAAGAACGTCCGCCCATTCTGTCAGAACCTTCTGTATGACCAGTGGCACCAGCGGGAGGGGAGCGTGGAACCTCGAGAAGAAGTGTGGCCGGTGTGTGTTGTGAGGCTGTGCGAATAAGTCCACTTTGGTCTGACAGAATCGGTGAAACAGTTCCTGAAATAGGGCAGGATGGAGTTGCCACTCTGCCTGGTCCACCCTGGTCCTGCTCAGCCAATCTGCCTGAACATTGTCTGAGTCTGAGATATGTTCTGCCTGAATCGATAGTAACCGAGTCTCTGTCCAATGGAAAAGATTTTCTGCCTCCAGGATCAGGGACCTGGATCGTGTGCCCCCCTGGCGGTTGATGTGTGCCTTGGAGGCCACATTGTCGGTTAGAACCAACAAATGGTTGTCGGTTACTAGGTCCTGAAACTCGCGGAGGGCTAGTCCGATGGCCCAGACCTCCAGCCAATTGATGCTGTTCCGAAGCTCCTGGACCCTCCAACGACCCTGTGCCACAAGGTCCAGAGCGTGATCCACCCACCCGAATAGGCTCGCATCCGTTGTTACTATGATGTGATCCGGTTCTTTGAATAGGCAGCTCTGAAGGAGATTAGACGACCTCCACCACCGGAGCAAATTGATAACCTTGGGTGGCGGTCGCAGTCTGATCTGTGAGTGACCGGTGTGTGCCCTCTGGAAGGGGAGCAGAAACCATTGAAGGGGCCGTGAATGAAAACGTGCCCAAGGGACACTGTCTTGCAGGAAATCATTTTCCCGAGAAGTTGGGAAAGTACTGCAAGTGGTAATGACCTTTGACGAAGATTGTGACTCACCAGGGTCTTTAGACTTAGATGTCTCTCCGGCGAAAGCAACACCTCGCAAAGTGCTGACTTTATGATAGTCCCGAGGTGCAGGAGGGACGTAGTTGAGTGCAGCTGGCTGTTCGGAAAATTCAGTATGAACCCATGATTCTGCAGGGCCTCGATCATGATCCGAAGGTTTCGAACTGCCTGTCTGTGTGATGTTGATAATATGAGGATATCGTCCAAGTAACAGTTCACTCTAACAGGAACCGCTCGTAGAGATGCAGCTATGACCGCCAGGAGCTTCATAAATGTCCGAGGCGCTGAGGATAAGCCGAATGGCAGGGCGCGATATTGGAAGTGATGCCCAGCGAACTGGAAACGCAGGAAACGCCGAAGTGCCGGTTGTATTGGCACATGAAGATATGCCTCCTTGATGTCTATGGAGTTCTGGCGAATGCAATGCAAGATGCTTTTTAGAGATTGCATCTTGAACCTCTGGTACTTGAAGTACAGGTTGAGTCGTTTCAAGTCCAGAACGGCTCACCAACCTCCCGAGCTTTTGGGAACAAGAAAAAGAATGGAGTAAAGCCCTAATCTTTCTTGTCCCTAGAGTACCCGTTCTACGGGCCCACAAGTCACCGGTACCTTCGGAAGGACTGGTTGTTGGTTCTGTGGAAAGGGCGTCTGGCCTGTGATTGGCCCTGGGATTGCGGATGCTGCACCTCTGTCTCTGGCAGTGGTGCAGTCCTGGGTCCTGTCCTGGGTCTGGGTGAAGGGCAGATTGCACTGGGGATTAAAGGGGACCGCATTGTACCCTGAATCCCAAGCGAAAGGGATGGTGCCTGTTGTATACTTACTGCCTCCTCTCCGTGCCCCTGTTCACTGATGGAAGGACTTTACGTTTATCTCTGGTTTTGATTAGAATGGGGTCTAAAACGGATTGCTGCCTGGGTGATGGAAGATTGGAGCCCTAATCCCTCCTCTCAGGGCTCCATGCCCAAGGAAGTAGGGAGGTCGGGAGACCAACCCTAAGTTACAGCGAACTGGAGTGAAGGGGCCAGTGAGGAGCATTCAGACAATAAGGCCGGAGGAGACCTGCTAGACACCATGGAGGTTTGTGCGCGTCGCAGCGCGATCCGTGGCTGCAGAAGTAGCACGGGCCCTGTGGCTGGTAGCCCTGTAGCGGCTCTGCCCGCCCTAACGCTGACCCGAGGCCTCGGAGAGCAGCTTGGTAGAATTAGAAGCCGCAGCGCTGCCGCCGGAAGAGAGCTGATGAGCCATAATGTTTGGTATTGAAAGGACTCAACCTCACTGTAATAGAAGACTTCCGGAGACGAACAGCAGCAGATAAGGCAGCTCCGCAGGTGCAGAACGGCAGGGAAACACTGAAAGGAACGATAGAGGATCATCCTGCTGAAGCATAATGGCGACCGTTAGAAGTAGCTGCGTTTGGCGCGAATAGCACTCCACGCCCCCTTCAGCTGTTGCCGGACAAAAATTCAAAGGCATTTGGCACGAATCGCAATCCGTGCCTCTCCGCTATTGCTGGGCAAAGTTGCAAAGTTCCAAAATGGCCATCGTGATCAGCAGGAAAGGGTGCAAAATTTAAAAACCGGCCCGAAACTGCTCCAAGAGAACGCGCCAGTGGGCAAAGGGCCTGAGCGCTGCCCGGAATCGCTAAAATGGCGCGGCACAAGTAAAAAGGTTGAGAAGCCTAGATCGAAAGCATCGCCCAGCACGAGAGCCCGTATCTGCCTACGCAGGGGCGGAGAACTAACCCCCACTGTGACACCGTATTGAAGGAAGAGTGGCAAACCAACTCACAGTCCATAAGGAATGGCTGTAATCCTGTAAACTGCTTGTTTGGCCACTAAAGCCCAAGGAGCACAGCAGCTGAATTGAAACGAGTGAGTCATCCAAGGAAAAACGGCTGACAATAACTTCACATCATGATGAATTGAGAGGAATCCAAGCTGAATAAGAGTTAAGGTTTGCCCATTAGTCTAGAGCAATTTAATTTATGTCTCTTTCAGCTGGACTGAGTTAAAAAACTGAGGTAAGCCAGCCAGAGGAGGGGTGGCCAAAATTACGTAACTCAGTCTCTAGGCTAACGGACAAAGTTAACCCATGCTTGGATTCCCCAAGCAGCGCACAGGAGAATACCTTATTTTCCAGACTGCACGTCCATTTTTTGTGAAGGGGTTTTGGCAGGTCAAAAATGATGTATTCAGTGTATAAGACACAACCAGGTTTTGAGCCTCTTTTTTGGGGGGGAGGTGCATCTTATACTCTGAAAAATACGGTACATTCAAATAGAGACGGAGCAGAGGAAGATGATGGAAGGAAAAGAGTAAGCCATATTCAGCACTTATTGGAGAGGCATCTTTCTAAAAGCCCTCTGCGAAAAGAAAGGGCCCCTCTGGGCTTGACACTCACTGGAAATACGCTTGTCAGGATCTTCCTCCTCTTCATCGCCACTCTCCTCTGGCATGGCATCCTCCGGAATTGGCTGCATCTGCACCCCGGGGGCATGGGGGAGCATCCTCAGGTTCTCAAAGAGACGCTGCCTGCAGCCAAGTAATCAGAAGTCAAGCAGAAGTCCCTCAGCAGAAATCTAACCCACCAGCCACCCCAAAAATAAATGCACGAGCTTTACTTTATCTTTTCCAGGTACTCGTTGGTGTTTTGGTTGGTCATGTTGGAAGGGCTGATGTGGAGTTTGAAATCCGGGCCAAAGTATTCAAAGTAATCATTGTAAGGAAGCTCTGTGGAAGTGTTCAAAGCATGGAGGTTAGGGTGTGAAACGTGCATCAAGGCCATTCAAAGGAACATGCATGAAAGCTTCAAAATGGTGCTGAAGAAAGTGCAAAATTCAAATCATCACAGGGTCAAGAAAGCTTCTTTAGGGACCGGCTCACCTTCCCAGCCCAAGCAAAGCAGAAGGCAGATGCTGCCAGAAAACTGGAGATTACACAAAATGCATTTTGGCTCCTGTAAAATCAACCAATCAACCTAAAACCATGTCCGCTGGCAATTACGACGCCTTTCTCAAGTGGCGTCAGAGTTCCCTTAGCATTAAGACTCAGGAACAAGGAACCAAAAAACCCCAACAGAATGAATTGCTCAGAATGGTTTTCACTTCCAGACAGGAATCTCGCAAGACCAAAACTCACTACTCTGCAGAATTATCAGATAAATCCTGACGTTTCTAGGGAGGATCCTTCCAGGGCCTCTTTCTGCGTACCGAGGATTCAAGGTTGATTTGTCTCTGAGCTCCTTGTGAAAGGCCCTCTCCTCCTGCAACTCAGCGCTGCCAGATTCCATCACAAATATCGAGGCAGGGCCAGCCTTAAACTCGCCTTCTAAGTGGTCTTTACCAGAGACTCAGCCTAAGTCCCAGGGTTGGCTGGGTTTCTGATGCTTGGCTCTGTCATTCTCAAGCAGCTCAGCCGCTGCCGCCCTGATGAGATTCCCTGAGGAGCTGTCCATGCCCCCCTCCCCAGGTGGGCTAAAGGAGGGTTCTCCGTACCATTCGGGATCTCGGTGTTCAACGCCACAGCCGTCTCGTACGTCCAACACCGGGCTACGTTACGGATTGTGTAGCCGCCACCTCCCAGCATCAGCATGGGCAAATTAAAGCTTTTGATGAACTCCACACACTTGGCATGACCTGGGGGAAGGAAGAGCATCAGCCTGCTGGAAGGGAGCTCCCTCCCATTCAAGCAACCAATCTGCCAAACGACGCTGGAGCGAAACAACCCAAGTGAGCCACGAAACCGTGGCAAAAGATGCATTTCAGAGCACCTTGTCTTAAAGAGAACCCTTGATTGTCACTGTGCCACAAGACACAAATATCCAACCTTCAAAGATGCTCCTGCAAAACATTGAGTGGCCCCCCTCAGAAGACGCACGGCTGGTTTTGACCAGCAAAAGCATACTGAATAGTCACCACTCGCCCCCTTCCAAGAAAGCTCTCTTACCTTTAATGGTCAGATTAAAACAACCCAACCTGTCGCCTGATAAGGAATCTGAGCCACACTGCAGGGCAACGGCACTTGGTTGGAAGGTCTCCATCACTTTAGACATCACCTAGCCAGTAAAAACGAACACCTGAGCATGGTAATAATGCAGGGAACCTGAAGGGTCACCATCAGGACCCCCTTCCTTTCAGAACAACCACCTCCGGCAGAGATGGAAAAGCCAGCCCAATGCCTTCACGAAAGCCCACTCCCCAATGGAAGCCACCCAGAGCTCCAATCTGACGTCATGCTTCCATGCAGACCAGGTACAAGCCTCCCATCTCCTCCCACCAACAGGGCCTGAAGGGGACCAAGGGCTTGCCAGTGCTGAACAGGCAGTCTGAAAACATGCTCCTTCAACCCTGAAAGCTCGGGGGTTCTCCCACCCCCTCCCGGCTCCTCTAGGTTGGAGAGGACATCAGAGATCCTTGGATGGCCATGGCTAGAAGTTACAACTTTCTCCACAATCTACAAGCCTGCAAAGGTCAGCGAGGCAACTGCAGCACCTGCGAAACGAACTAGAAGCATTTGAGGACTAAGACATTTACCGGCTTGAAAATGGCTTCATAAGACTCATCGTCGATCCCATCCCGGAGAGGATAGTTGACAGCATAATATTTTCCTTTACCAGCACCAATATCCTTAGGGAGAAGAGAAGATGGCATCTGAAATACTAGCTGGGGCCGCCTTCAGAGGATGCCCAAGTCAGGGACTGCTGGTACCCTTGCAGAGGCCCTGCAGCCCTACAATGGCCCACCATCATCACGTCACCCAGAAGACCCCAAAGGGATTGTCCACAAGCTTCCTGGGCTCCTTTAGCCTATGGAGGTTCTCAAGTCATCCAGGGTCATGGCTGTCCCAAAGGTGCTTTTCCAAAAGGCAACTGGACTTTTGGAAGACATTTTGCTTCTTATCCAAGAAGTTCTGAAGAAACATCTTGGATGAGAAGTGAAGTTTCTTCAAAGAAAAACCAGAAAGTCCAGTTGCCTTTTGAAAAAGAACCTTTGGGGCTTTAGAGCCAAGGCTTTCCCACTGACAGCAGAGTCAACCATCTTGTCCTGCCCAGGAGAGCTCAGACCACAAGGGGAATGTGGGGGTGGAGGGGAGCTGGTGCTGAA
This sequence comes from Tropidonophis doriae, assembly GCA_026931265.2. Lineage (NCBI taxonomy): Eukaryota > Metazoa > Chordata > Lepidosauria > Squamata > Natricidae > Tropidonophis > Tropidonophis doriae. The sequence continues at coordinate 8,645 of JAPKID020004324.1, forward strand.
TCAATAACCTGCAATAAGATTCAACATGTATGCCAACCGGCTCATCCGATCCCAGAAGATGAGTGAGGAAGGGAAGGAAGCGATGATTGTCCTCCCTCATTCATCTCTTCTTCCCCAACGACTTTGCCAAATGCTGCCCAAATGTTCCCTATCTACTCATTCTCTGTTACTGTAAGAGCAGGGGTGGGTTTCAAATATTTTTACGACCGGTTCAGTGGGTGTGGCTAGATTGTGGGGGGTGGGGAATGTGACCGAGTGTGTGGCCAACTTGATGTCACTCATGCACACTCAGTCACATGACACACACCCTACCAAGCCGTGCCCACCGAAACGGTGGGGAAAAGTTTTGATAGTGGGGGAGGGGTGGGGGCTCCTGCCTCGCTAAGCCTGCAAACTATCCAGTAACAAAAAAAAAAGTTTTTCTCCTCCCCGGCCCCCAGGAACACTCTGCAGGCTTCAGTAGGGCTGGGGGAGAGCAAAAACTCCATTTCTGCAAAAAATGGGTGGAAAACAGGCTATTTTTTACAAAAACGGAGGCATTTTTCCCTTCCCCCAGTCCTGCTAAAGCCTGCAGGGTGCTGCTGGAGGCTGGGGGAAGACAGACACGCTTCAATGTTTGCAAAAAATGGCCCATCTCTGGGAATGGCATGCACACACCATTAAAAAAGGGGGGAAATACATTTTTTCAATGAAGATTGTTCTGCGCAAGTGCAGAACAGAAAATAAAGATGGCGGCGCCCAGGATAGAACTGGTATTATTGTCACATGTCCAGCCAAGTTACTACTTGTTTGGCCGAACCAGTAGGAACCCTCCTCTGTGTAAGAGCAAGCTATTTTCCAGAGGGAGGGGAGAGAGCTTGACAGAGATGACTATTCTACGACTCACATTATACTTGCAAGGTTCCCTCAGTTTCTTAAGGCAAAACAATGTATTTCTCAGGTAATTTAGTTTTTCATGGCAAGAAGAGCCTGTTTGATGTAGCGGCTAAGGCAATGTTCTTTCAACCTTAGCAACTTTTAAGATGCAGAGACTTTAACTCCCAGAATTCCCCAGCCAACGCTAACATGTGTGAGCTTTAACACAACATGCCCGAAACGGTTGAGTTATTCTGGAAGTTGAAGTCCACACTTCTTTAAATTGTCAAGTTTCAGAAACACTGGGTTAAGGTGTCCAACTATACCTAAAGGAGGCCCGGATCAGAGGCGACCTTGAATCTAATAATAAATACACAGGAAGAGGAACGGAACAGTGTTTAAGGAAATTTCATATTCGAGTTGTTTCAAGCTCAAAACGACATCTCAACTCTTCCAGAAATGTCTGAATTGTTTCAAACGCAACAAGGCTGTATTTCGGTTAAGGGGTTTATTGTTTTATTGTAAGCTTCCCTGAGTCACTTGGCTGGGAAGGGCAGTCATAGAATAAATAAATTTTAAACTAAAAACTGGAGGCATGCAGGGTTTTTTCTAGGCCAAGGGCCATGCTCTGCCTCTCCCTAGTAGACAAAAGGCTGCACTCTGAGAAGGAAATGAGAAACACAAATTCTTTAATCAAACACTTGTCTTTTTCAAATCAAAGGTGATTCCTGAGGATTAATGGAGATGCCCATATAATTTTTGGAAAATTTCTGGGATGTCTTTCAATCTAGAGCACAGATCTGGGATTTGAGGGTCTAACTGACCTAGCTTTTGAGTTGAAACAACATCAGCCAGATGTTATCATCTGTCAATACAGATAACAACATACAGTCAATAAAACTAATGAGATTACTCTCTTTCTTCCATTCACTTAACATTGTGACATAATTTCTGTTGCATTAAACTTTTCGATTTGGGAACAAGTAGGTGTGATAGTAATACCTCTGACCCAGAGAACGTGAATCACTTTGTTTTAGAAGGAGAGAGGGTCAGGCAAAGCTCTGTTGCTAACAGGGCCTGGACAAGTGTGCGAGCCAATCAAAAAGAAGGAAGAGGGATCGGATGCTCAGGAAGATGCATCTCAAGTTCCCATTCTCACCCGCAGATCCCCGGTTCCTGGGAAATATTCCCCGTACTTATGGAAGGACGCTGTCATGACCCGGTCTGTGGTGTAGAAGGCTTCCTCCACACCGTCCCCATGGTGGATGTCAATGTCCACATACAGCACTCTCTGGTGGTACCTAAGGTTGCAAAGGGAGGTCAGGCTGGCACCTCGGAAACAAATTTCAGCCATGAAGAACTGAGGCATTCTCCCCCTCTGCCCCCCCAAAACATACACTCAAAATTATCAAGTTTTAAAATTAAGTCCCCAAAGCCACACTGGGCTTTGTTGAGAAGGAAGGAAGCTTGTGTGACCGACAGCCTGGTGAAGTTTCAAACAGTCATCCCGAGACAATACCGAGGGGCTAAAAAAGGTGGAAACAGCTGTCAGAGACCTAAGGGCACCCTTAACTGCTGAAAAATGTATTTTTCAGAGTATAAGACCCACTTTTTTCCTCCCTAAAAAGGGTAACGATTTGGTGCGTCTTATATACTGAATGTAGCCCTGCCCACTCATCGGCCCCCACCCTTTGGCCTCTGCCCTCCAACAATTTATTTCCATGCAGCAAACTGGAAAATGGGGCTTGCGGGGGTGGCAATAAGTTATAGCAATCCCTGCAGCCTGAAACAGCTGATGATCGGGAGGCCCCGGCTGAAAGTGAAATAGGCTGTTTGCTGGAAGGAGGGAAGTCAATAACTATCAATGCCTATAGAATGTTCAAATTGTTACTTATTTTTTAAAGACTGCTTTATTATTGTTCTAGACAACTTAACAAAACGAAGATGATTTTTAAAAGAAATGCTTGATCTGAATGCTTGCATCTTCTTTTAAATAGCAGAGAATAGCTACCCTTCCAGAAAGCCACTGTTTCTCAACCTTGGCCATTGTGTGAACTTTCCAACTCCCAAAATATCCCAGCCAGCATGCTTGGCTGGAGAATTCTGGGAGTTGAAATCCACACATCCTAAAGTGGCCCAAAAAGATGACGAGAGAGTATAAGACACATCTTTTTTCCTCAAAAAAGAGGTGAAAATCTGGGTGCGTCTTATACACCAAATACAACATTTTGTTTTGCCTCCTGAAACCCC
>JAPKID020004325.1:0-11749 GCA_026931265.2 Tropidonophis doriae
CACAAGGATGGAAGGCTGAGTCAACTTTGAGCCTGGTGAGATTTGATCTGCCAAATTGCAGGCAGCCAGCAGTCAGCAGAAGTAGCCTGCAGTACTGCATTCTAACCACTGTGCCATTGGGTTCTAATCCCACGGCTCTGATCATAGTAACATGATTATTAAATGAATCTGGCTTCCCCATTGATTTTTCTGGTCAGTTTTCAAAAGGTGATCACATGATCTCAGGACACCGCAACCTTCATGAATATGAACCAGTTGACAAGCATCCAAATTCTGATCAGAACCCACCTTCTGATTGTAAGTATGAACGATCACTAAAGAAAAGTAAGTTGAGGCCTACCTGTATGCATATATAGACAGGGAAGATTTTCAGAAAGAGTCTTAAGATTTATTGGAGATATTTGTCTTGAGGTCATTACCCAACTTTTGAAATTAAAAATCTTGGGGCAGTTTTGTTGGTTTCATATATGCTACCTTTGCTAAGTATGAATGACAAACAGGACAAAAATGGAAAGCAAGCCCTTACTGAGCGATATAAATTTGATGTCATATTTTCTAAAGATCAGTAGATTGCAATGTAGTATTCAAATGGACTGACAGGTTTAGATTGCAATAGAAGCTTGTTGTGAAATCATGAAAGACAAATTGTACCTGATGTTAGATAGTTTTGCTTGCCACACTGGCTCCATTTTCCTCTGCCATTTAATCAGTATGGGGAAAAATAATCCAAACATCAACTCCTATATTTATTTAAAAAGTAGAATTTCTAATTCATGCAGAGGTATCATGCAGAGCAGTGGTGGGATTCCAAAAAAATTACTACCAGTTCTATGGACGTGGCTTGGTGGGCATGGCTTGGTGGGCATGGCAGGGGAAAGTTACTGCAAAATCCCCATTTCCTCCTGATCAGCTGAGACTCGGGAGGCAGAGAATAGATGTGGGCAGAGCCCATCAGAGATTATATTTACTGGTTCTCTGAACTACTCAAAGTTTCCGCTACCGGTTCCCCAAAACTGGTCAGAACCTGCTGAATACCACCTCTGATGCAGAGATGGGGAAAAAAAAACTTTCTGGGTTACAGTCTCCATCTTTCCTTAAATTACCATGAACAATCTGTGAAGCCTATCAAATTTGGCTGCAGCTTCTTGCCCAAATCGAGTCTGTGATTTGTCCTTGGAATTAGACCAGAAATCAAAGCTTAAACAGTTATGGCTTATTCTTTTACATTTTCAATAGCTTAATACAGTTAAACTGGTTCTTTCACTGCCCTTCCCATTTCATCATCACAGCCAGGCCCACCTTCAGATCAGGTAAGCCACTTTACAATATCACAATGGGTGATTTGCAGAGCTGATTATAGCTAGACTTCCATCCTGGAGGAAATGTGGCTTTGATATGATCCAGGATGACAGTAAAAGTCAAAGCTGCTCCTGTAGATCACCAGGAGTTTGTGTATTAGTGTGAAAGCATTGAAGTCTGCCTTCCCTGAAGTTAGAAGTTAAGTTTCACATGAGCACTTTGTCTGTAATGTCTGTTCTTGCATTCTGTATTATTATGGAATTATTTGGTTGTACCTAGTTGTTTTCTACTGGCTTTAGAGCAAATTTAGGGCAAATTTGCCTCTTCATGGAGGAATCAGATCATTTAGTTTAGTCTGCTGAAGTGGAATATGTGTAATTTTTTAGCTTAAAATATGGGTTTCATTTTCATCCTTTTTTAAAAGAAACTTATTGTTTTATCACAGAAAATAAAGTATAAAACAGGAAAACAAACCCAAAAAATGAAACAAAAGAGAAGTTTATAACCAACCCTGACAACTACAGTATAACAACAACAAAAAGAGTGTACAAAAAAGAAGAAAAAATGTGGTCAATTAATTTTAACATTTAATATATAGGATCCACCCTGGCTGGAAGCTGAAAGAAAAGAAAAAACAATAAATTTTCCTGCCCCCTTCACTTCTAGAAGAATGAAATATTGTGAGGAATATTAAAAAGGCAGAATGGAGAAACATGTTCTCCATTAAGTATTTCTGAATAGCCCCCAGCAAAGATTTTGTTCCCATTAAGAATAGATTGGGACAGCCTATGTAAAAACCAGCCCCAGTTTCCCTGCCCCAAGCAGAAACTGAGGAGGCCAGCTTTTAGAAATGTAGATTTGGTAATCCATTCAGAAAGACTGGGTTGGATAGAAACTCCAGATAAGCAAAATTAACTCCAACAAACACCCAGAATTTGCATTTTCTCTTTTGCCTATAAAGCCAGCTATGGCCCCTACACAACCCCTACATGACCCACATAGGAATCTGACAACAGCCAATAGAATATTAAAGGGCATGTTCTTGCCCAGGAACAGGAAGCTCAAATACAGATCCCCAAAGTAGGTATAAAAGCCATCCACTCTCAACTCCATTTTGTCAGCTGCCCAGAATCACACGTGGTTCTGCTTCATCAATAAACCATCTTTCCAATTGGCCTCCATGTTTCCAATGTCTTTCCCCTGGCTTGGAACAGAAACAGATGGATTTTTCATCCCACAAATATGTATATATGAAGAAAAAGCAGTCAACAGGTTGAGCTAAACATTGCACTAATCTTCAAATCCATCTGTTAACCATCTGTTATTATATTTAGCATGTAGAAAGTCCACAAATGGTTTCCAGTCTCTTATAAAGCTGTCTAGTCCATTATTTCTAATCAAAGCAGTTAATTCCACCATCTCTGCACCCTTATTTGTGTAAAAGTGTTTTGGTTTGCTTGTTTGCTATACATTTTGGGAATAAGAAGTTTAAAATCTGCCTATTTCCAAGAAAGAATAAATAATGACATTAACAATACTTGGATCCCTTTAAAATCTGAGGAAACAAGTTTATAGAAACAATAAGATAAATTACTCATTAGCTGTTCACTCCTAATTATTTTGCTTTGCTCTTTTTTTTTTAATAGCCATGGTTTTACAGTCTGTCTGGTCTAAAACATTGCATCATTATGAATCTTTGCTGGCAGATAATTCTCCAAAAGCTCAGAAAATGACTTTAAGCTTTATAACTGAAGCTTACAGAATCTGAACTAGTGCACTCAGAAAATAATTAATACATATAATTAGGAACATGCAGAAGATAGACATCCTTAATGGGTAACATTAAAGTATGCAGATCCCTCTGTTATTTAACTCTTAAATTGAATATTTCTTTCTAAGGTGTCCTTACTCTGATGCATGAGCAGAGGTGGTATTCTGCCAGTCTGAGTGAACTAGAAGTGGCATGAGGCGAGGCTCCACCCACCTACCCAGACATCATCACTGACCTTCTGCACATGCCAAGAAGGTTCTATGCATGCTCCCGCTACTGAACTGGTACTGAAGAAAAGAAGATACCATTAGTGTGCATGAGGGACATGAAAGGAACTTCTTTGAAGATTGCATTATTTTTGGGCAATCGGCAAAATATTACCATCGATAAATCCTTTCAACTCTTTAGTTAGCTTTGTGGGTGCTTCTGAAAAAAATAGAGACAATGATGTATGAACCCAGTTGTTATATTTGAACCTTGTGGAGAGTCAATTCCACCTGAGAGAATTATCAATATGCTTCTTCAGGTACTTAAGATGCACTTCACATAAAATTACATAGAGGTTTGAGGAAATTGACTTCTGCACATCTGTGTGGACTATAAAGATGGGATTCAAATAATTTAACAACCGGTTCTCTGTTCTAATGACCAGCTGGGTAGGCAAGTGACTGGGTAGGCATGGCCAACCCCACGTCACTCACATCGATGGGCATTTCACCTTAGCTATTACATTGTAGCTAATACAATGTAATTACAAAGGGCTAACCGGAGAGGCAGTTTCTGTAATCAGGGCAATAAAGATTAGGCTAGAAACAACACCAGAATGTTGCCTTCCTGCCTTTCTTACAGGATTAGCCCTGTAAAGTGGAAAAAAACCTAAAATGAGATTTCTTCCAAGAACCAGTTCTTCAAACTGCTTAGAAAGTTAACAACCGGTTCTCCCGAATAGGTGCGAACTGGCTGAATCCCATCACTGTCTGTGAGCTATTTTGTTTGACTTCCAGTTCCTGAATGCCAAGTTAATAGATTCATAAGGAAGGCAAAAGGAATTTGAGGTGAACATACTCGTGAATGTTTAGGGATCTACTTTGTATGCAAAACTGAGAAGCAAGTAGAACTGGTCTCCAAAATGCTCCTCTTTTCATATAAGTGAATTGGTATCAGACTTATGTCAAATCTACCAAACAGGTCCTATTAAAAATAAAAGATAAACTATGAGTATAAACAGTTTACTAAAAATGATGAAATGACCCCTACTTTGCTTTCTGATTGGTTCAGTTACTGGATCTTTATTTCTAATTCATGATTTAATCTAAAAGCTACTCTTGCTTTGATAGTAAGACAAGGAACCAATAAGATTTTTAAGGAACACCATCTTGGACATTGTAATGGATATCAATATATGAGCAGCCAATAATGACTTTAGACATGTTTTCTTATATTGCAGAAGGAAATACATTCTTAAGACTCTTGCTTCATGTCATGGCAACAATGTAGACCTTTTAAGATATGTCTGATTGGATTAGCTGGACCTGAGTCCATCCACAACAATATTTACCACTTTACGTATTTTTTTTAATGTATACACATATGAACGAATGCCATTTCTTGTTCTCTTTATTAGTGATCTAAGAAAGAATGACATCCTAATTAACTTTCTATCTGCTAAATCTATCTATTCCACTGAAATAGATTTAGAAACGGCTACGCTAATTCAAGTAAGGAAGAGTTCAATTTATGCATTTCACCAGGGCACCAAAAATCTGGATGACTATTAAATTGCTTCAAAGAGATAGCTATCCTATATCTCTTTATCACAATCTAGTGAATGTTCAGAATATTGTTTATTTGGTCCTGATGTAATTAACATGTTGCAAAAAAATATGTAAAGGAAAAAAGACTTTGGAGGACACTTCCTAAATCAGATCCAGATGGTTTAATTGATATATTAATCATGGGTAGAAAGAAGGAAAAGGCTCAAAAAAACAACACAGTTCCAAGTGTAGCGAATGGAACAGGAATATGCTATATTGGGCATGTAAACAGAGGTAGGATTAAATGAAGTTGCATAACCCAAGGATTCCAGTGTCTCTTTGCAAATGCAAAGACTACAGAGAACAAACAGGGGGAAAAAATCTAAGCCTTAATGCAGGAAAGCAAATATAATTTGCTAGGTATTACTGAAACCTGGTGGGAATAAACTCACGAATGTAATGCAAAGACTAAAGATTATAACTTATTCAAAAAGGAAAAAAAAAGTATCCCAAAAGCAGAGGAGGAATGATAGTAGTCAAGAAGAAGGAGTACATGTATATTCAGATCCAGGAATATTAATATGAAGACCCTGTCAAGATCTAAGAACAATCAACAGAAGGAAGGAATGAAAAACCAAGATAAAGAAGCATGTTTAGGGAGCACTTGGCTATCATAAATGAATTTATATATATACTGTTATATAGAAGAAGGAAGTGTTAATCCTGTCTTTAAAAAAGGGAAGAAAAAAGGCCAAGTATCTATAATCAGTCACATAATTTAAGCCAATGAGAATTTAACAAAATAACACAGTTACTTGGCAGGATTCAGGATAGGTTTATCAAGAATAATAATGCCAAACCAATCTTATCTCGGATTTTAATAGAGTGACCATTTTAGTTAACCATGAAAATGTGATGGATGTAATGTATCTTGATTTCAGGAAAGAATTCACATCTCCAGTGAGGTTCTAGTAGAGAAGATAACAAAACCTGGGCTGGATTATATTAGCATTAGATGAATGCAAAGCTTGTTGAGCAATCATATTCAACAATTGTACATTACTTGTTCCACATTAAACTGAAGAGGAAGGTTGAGCAGTATATCACAATTTGAGACTTCATGGCATTCAAAATATTTATGAATGGTTTTGCTAGGGGATTATGAAAAAGTTATTATTAAATGTATGAACAACAGATAGGGGAATAAAAAATACCTTAAAGAATGGAAACAGGATTCAGAAACATTTGAAGAAGTTGGAACAATATGTAGACATCAGCAGCGACAAAAAAAATCTACATGTTGTTAAAAAAACTTCATATGATAAGGTAATATTATTTTAATGTACATGCAAAAAGGGTCTTAATAACTTGATGAAATAAGCTGAACATGGACCAACAGTTCAATGCAGCTTTAAAAAAAAGCAAAGACTGTTTAAAGTTGATCTTCAGAAATATAGTGTCTTTTTTATCCTGTACTGTATTGATCAGATTGTATCTAGAATATTGTGTTCAATTCAGGACATTGACAGATTCAACCACTGTATTCAGAGGTGGGTTGCAAATCCCGCTACCAGTTCGCTCATGCTCATGTGCACGCTTGCATGCGCAGAAGCATCCAGGTGAGTGGGCAGAGCTTCCTGCCCCCCCCCCTCGTTCTCCCGATCCGGGAGCAACACCACCTCTGACTGTAGTATAGATAATTGGAGACCGATAACACCAAATGTTAGGTTTGATCTCCAATGCTAAATCTCTCTTCCAACGTTCCACGATTCTGTGAAAGATAATTCAATTTCCACAATCCACATATATCAGATTATAGCAACTTTCCCTAGTAGACCAGATAATCAGGGGAATTCTTCCACAGACCATGACAGACTTTTCACAATAGTCGAAGGATTTCTCCCAATGTTGTTCTCTTGCAATCTGTCAAAATTACTTTAAAAACAAAGTATTTGGAATGAATTAAATCTCATACACCTTTCATATATCAGATTACATAAGCAAATTTTACTGGCATTTCCCGAAATGCACTGTTTTATAAGAATTGAAAATATGCACTAAAAACAGTAGGGGGGAAGAGAGAAAGAGACAGAGGGAGGGAGGGGAGAGAGAAGGAAGAAATGTAGTAGGTATGTGAATTAGCTTTGTGACCAAAATATTGCTTTTCAGGTGATTTAATAGCTATTTCTTTGGAAGGATCCTGTAGCTAAATAGTAGCTTCCGTTAATGGTAAATAGTATTAGTACCTTCCACTAATACACACTAAGACATTAGACAAGCATGGAATATAGTTTTTGCTCTTAAGCAAGTATTAAGCATAATTGGGATTTCGAGAAAATATTCTTGTTTTATAAGGTTAAACAATTTGGCCTAGTGTGAAGACTCTTACTTCCCACTTGAAAGGTTGAGAATTCAATCTTAGGTAGCATCAGATGTTTCTCTCTTAGGGCACAAAGGAAAAAAAACTCCATGTGGTATCAGAAAGACCATCCGACCAATAAATGCTCAGCTCCATTCAGTTGCCCCAGATCCACCCTGATAAAATGAATTACAGGGTCATAAAATGAAAAAAAAAATCTTGTTTTATAAGATTCTATGAGCCATAATAGAGGGGCTCTATTTTATTAATAGAGGTATGAGGTGGCTCAGTGGCTAAGATGCTGAGCTTGTCAATCAGAAAGGTCAGCAGTTCAGTGGTTGAATCCCTAGCACCGTGTAACAGAGTGAGCTCCCATTACTTGTCCCAGTTTCGGCCAACCTAGCAGTTCAGAAGCATGTAAAAATGCAAGTAGAAAAATAGGAACCAACTTTGGTGGGAAGATAACAGCATTCCATGTGCCTTTGGCATTTAGTTATGGTGGCCACAAGACCATGGAGATGTCTTTGGACTGGCTCTTCAGTTTTGAAATGGAGATGAGCATCGCCCCCTAAAGTCAACAACAACTAGCACATATGTGCGAGGGGAACCTTTACCTTTTGGACCATAATAATTCTAAGAAGAGAGACCTAAACAAGCAAACAAGCAATGGAGCTAGAGCAAGGATGGAACGGGCAAAGAAAGGAAGATGGGTTCCTCGTATTCTATAGACAGAGCCCCAGAAAATGCACAGAGAATGCATAGATAGCAACATTAAAAACACCAAAATCAACAGCCAACAAACCAATGCATTTGATTTTCTTTTTCATTTATAAATGTAGTCTGGGCCAAGAGCTGCAGTGTACAATAACAGTAATCTACATGTCAAGTCAAGAAGTGAAAATAAAATTTTCAAAGATTAAAACAGCAGGAGCCAGAAGTAGAAAGGTAGGTGACAGCAAGGAGAAGTTTCCACAAGTATTATGGGATGGGAATGGGGAGGGGAAAGCAGGCATTCAGTATAGATTTTGATAGAACAGAATGACAGAGCACACTGCTCTATATAACTTCCGCAACTTCCTTTAGTGTTAAAAATCAGATTAGCAATTGTTTTTCACAGTTGGAAATATTTAGACGTTGCATTATGAGAATGCTAGCATTTTTTTTAAAAAAATATTTTTTTTGTAAATTCAGGTCTCTTTTTTAAATTTGGTGGTTATCCCTGAGGTTTTAGGCATACTTGCACATCTGCTAATGAGGAATTACAGCCAGGGACTAGAAGATCAAACCATAAAAGAAAAGAAAATTGAAGATAGAGGTTTAAGCAGCTGTTGAAATATTCTAAAACACCTGAGTGTGAATTACAGGATTTGATGGATTTCTTGTTGCTTGGCACCTACCAATCATGTTTAATGCTTGTGTTAGTATTGGATTGCTCTCCATTCTGGTTTAGGGGGAAAAAAAATCAAATGTAGCATTTATTTGTTCCAACAGTCTTTTCACTTGTCATTTGAAAGGCTGTCAACAGACTCCTCACTTCACAAATGTTATATGTCTTTTTTAGGATGGTTAGCATGGGAATCTGTTTTCTCCTTAGAATGTGGTGGCCAAGTGTTTCTGACAAACCAGGGCAGCTATTTTAGATCTACTGGATCTAATGGAATATTACAGAGTAGAAAGGAATAGACCGATTCTCATCCAATTCAGCTTTTTAGTTTGGCAAATCAGTTTGATTTAAAGGTTCAAACTAATTTGGACTATCAGTCTGCTGTAGACATCCAAACTGAATTTTCTAATTGGATCAATTGTATTTGAGAAAAAAATAGAATATTCTATGCATGTATGGATATATCACTCTTTCAAAATTATTGATTAATTTGATGATTTGATTCAACATTCTGATTTAACACATAAGGTTGATTCAACTTGAAAATTCTCACAGTCCTATGAATAGTTCTTTTGCTTTCTTGGATTTCTAGCTCATTTAATTCCTTGGGATGCACTGACAGTATGTTAGGTTTTGATATAAAACTAAGAAAAAAAAACCTATCATTAAAATGTTGTAGTAGATTCAAACATGGTTAGATTTCCTCTGCGAACCTCAGTGTTTACACTTATCTTGCGCCAACTATTTTCATTCATATATATAATAAACCCTTCAGACTTTCAGGTCCTTGCAGACCATCCTTGTATAGAAGGGGGGGGGAACCTAACTCTCTCTCTCACACACACACACACACATACACATACACACACACACACTCAATTGTTTCCTCCCTTGATGTAACAGAACAAGATTTCAAGTGTGCGGTTTTGAGAGCATCTGTTATTATAGATTCTACAGAAATCTTATAGAAGCCTTTCATTAATTACCATTAGATAAACAGTTACCTTTGAAAATGGAAGCAACTACAACACTAAATATAGAACTGGAATTCTGTGTGTGTGTATATTTAATTTATGGCTATTGATCTCACTTTGGTTCTGAGGAATACAGAGTAACAGAATGAAGTTGCTTTCAAATGAATGATTATATGCTTTGATTTTATAGTTGCTAGCCAACTTTGGATGAGCAGTTTAAAATTGTTTACTTTTTGGAAAAGAAGCCAACAGGAATTGCCTTGGCTGAAAGCTACACTGGGAAGCTGAAAATAACCTAGGCATTGGCAAAACTCATATTGCTGCCAAGAAAAGTACATGGACATACTAATCTAACTCTCAAGAGTTGAGCTCAGTTTGAGGGAGTATTATCTTTTTTAGAATAATAATACATTGGTGGAAGGGTTCTGGCAGTCACTACTGCTGGTTCACTCATGGGTGTGTCACGTGCACTCTCTGCGCTTGTGTGTGCATGCACAGTGCAATAAAAATTGTTCTGCACATGCGCAGAAGCAAAAAACAAGATGGCAGTACCTACGGTGCTGCGAGGAGAACTGGTTCAGGGGCGTGGCAGTCCTGGGTCGCTGCCAGTTCCAGCAATCCAGGCCGTCAAACCATTACCGGTTCTGCCAAATGGGTCCAAACTGGTAGGAACCCACCACTGCTGGAAGCACTACCTATAATCTCACAAGAACCTAGATTTTCAGCAAGTAAAGTACTATTTTCATAACATCCTTTAGGGGGAGATTAATTAACCAATGTAGATAAGTTTTCCCCCAGAACACGGAAGCTCAATTTCTGAGCTCAAATTGAACTCAACTCCTGAGAACTAGATTAGCATTAAGGTAGAAATTGGCATGAATGAAACCAGCAGTTTCTGCTTCAAAGAGAAATGAACTCCAAGGCCATCATAGAACTGGGCAAATCTCTGTTGACTAATAAAAATGTCATAATAGTAAAAATTAAACGCTGAAACATAGACAATTTCTTGCTGCCTGACTTCATATTAAATGGACAATAGACTGTATTTTACCTGTCCAAAAAGTCAACCTCTACTTTGTAGATACCTGTAAGATCTTCAAGGACATTACCCAGCTGAATAAGTAGAATAATATAGTGTTAGCAACTATTCTAGAGACACCAAAATTGTTACTGTTATTTGGTCCATAGGTATACTATGGTAGGTGGTACTGGGCACAAGGCTTCTCCCACCCTCTATGGACTGTAATTTTCACTTTCAGCTTACTTAAGGTAAGGATGACTATGCAGAAGGTAACTGTATTCATGGGAACAGAAAAGCTACAGCATGACATTTGCAGTTTGCTACGTTTCAGAATGTGCTTTGTTTGATTTTTAAAAAATATTATTTTTGTTCTTGTCCAAAGAATCAGCTATGCTGATAATGTAGTTTGAGTTCTATTTATAGATTTAAAAGTCACATAACTGCAAGCACTCTGAATAAGTGCAGCTGAATTGTTAACTTATTTTTGGTTCAATACGTGAGACAATGAGCATTATGTTTTCGTCTTTTGAAAGTGTGTATCTTATATCCCTTCCATGAGAGTTGGAAAGTACCTCACTGTGTTACTATTGAAACTATTATGCTAAAAGTAAGATTAACTATACCTACAGCCTAAATAAAAGTCTTTTACTTGCATTATTCAAGGAAAAGGGATTTATAAATATTATGTCTTAAGACTGGCTTCTTGCATCTTTTCCAAGATATCGTTACTGAAAGCTAACTCTGCAGTTTGGAATGCTTCTTACAAAAAGTGGGTGGAATTGTGCATTAAATAAAATCTCCTGGCCAGATCTCAGACAAAACAAATATCACATTCCAGAATTCTACAAAGTTTATCCAAGTTCAAAGACCCAGGCAAAATCTTTAGAGAAATCCATTATTTACACATTTTTTCTCTTAGAACCATACAGACAATCCATTAGATATGTTATTTAAAATCTACTGAAGTAAACTGGCTAATATTAAGGAAGTGTATCAAAAAATGCTTATACAAAATCACAGGCAGGTTTAGTAAGCCAAAATATGCTTGGTTTTCCACAATATTTTTGAGGACTACAGGACCTAGAAGACCCAGTCATGGTAGAGTTTTGGCCTTTAAAATCATCCCAAAATACCAAAAAAAACCTAACAAACTGTTGAAACTCTAAATATTTGGGGGAACCAAAAAT
>JAPKID020004326.1:0-11749 GCA_026931265.2 Tropidonophis doriae
CTTCTGGCTGGAAGATTACAACTTTAACACAACTAAGAATGTCTCAGGTGAATACAGTAGTTCTCAACTGCTTAGAAACTCATGAAATTTGGTATTCAATGTTTTTTGACACAAACATTTTGTCCTGATATTCATAATTTGTTTGATACTCAATGCACAAGTAGAACTTGTTGGTGTCCGCTGTCTTGTGTCTCACTCTTATGGGAAAAATTGTTGGTACTCCTTGTTTTGGTACTCATCGGGTCTCCTGGAACCAATTAACAATGAATACTGAGGTACCACTGTAATATGAAAACATAAATCAAACTTTCGCAATCTGAATACCTCCAGACCATCCCAGTTATAGGTTAAAACATCTAGAATGACCCAGGCTGGAGAAGTGGATTTTGCAGGCTTAAAGGGAAAGCATCATTCTAAAACAGAGGTCTCATTCTTGCGGCCCACGGGCCAATTGCAGCCCGCAGGATGGTATCTTGTGGCCCCCACCATGATATGAAAGTATATTATTAGTATTAGTATTAATATTAATATTAATATTAGGAATCCCTTGTGCAGCCCAGCCTCACCCAGACTCTGCCTCCAGCAGCCCCAGGTAAATTGAGTTTGAGACCCCTGTCACTTAGCAATCAGTTTGGCTATCTATATGCAGTTATGAATGTTTTTACTTTTTGTCTTTTATGACAGCAATTGTGCACACTAGATATTTCCCGGTGCATTACCAAAACTAAACACACTTCCTACACATTTACGTGCATGCCATTTTAGTAGTTTAAAAGAAATACTGTAATTCTTTACCTATTTTAATACAAAGTAGTGGTTAAAAGGCTGAGCTATGAGTTCTTGGATCATTCCTGACTTTAATAATGAATTTGGTGGGCAGCTTAAGACAAAACACTGACTTTATTCACTTTGTCTCCTGTTACAACATGACAATAATACAATTCTGTTAAGTCACCACAACAGTGAACTCTGCTGAATATTCTAAAGCATGTGATTTAACAACACACTTCTTGCCATTTTGGCTGTGGTTGCTGCTTTTGATTACTTGTGGATTCAAGAGAATTTGGAATCCAACCATTACCAACTGTAGAATAGTTAATGCATCTGTCATTTATACTATAATGAGAAGGCCAACTCTTAAATTTTCATTTACACCAAGACTTAATTAGATTATCTTAATTTGTTGCATAAATTTTCTTTAGTACTGTGCTTTGAAATTGAAAACACAATATGTATCTGCGTAATACAAAGTACAGCTTCCTGACTTTTCCTTCTTTTAAATTAAACTGGGAAGCACATTTTTTTTAGCCTGCTTCCATTAAAAAGTATCCATTGGAAGAATATGAGCCTATACACTGATTTATAAACTTTGTGTTTTATTATAATGTTTCATATCAATTCAGAAGGCTCTGCTTATATAAATAAAATAAAGCTTTGACTTTGAAATAAAAAATAGTAATTCAAAGTTTTTGTTAAATATTTAGTAAATTTGAACATTTTTTTCTATCCTAAAAACTTGTCTTAAAACACAAATAAAAAAAGGCAATCAATTGGGTTAAAAAAGGAGTTTGGCTACATACCAAATATAAACATGAAAAATTCTCTCCAGACAGTAAAGAGAATAATTTTCTTACCTCTATTTCATCCTTACTGAGTGTCCTGATGTTCAGGTGCCTCAATCTTAAACTTTTTTCTATGCTGCCTAGAAATAATGGGAATCAAGTACAAAATATCTGAAAGGCAATTACACCAAACATTTTTATGGAAGCTCGTACAGCCTAAGCTTACAATGCAATGAAAACCATATTTTTTTAAAAAATTATAAACTTCTAAGTGTTTATAAACTTCTAAGTCTAACTGAAGCATTTACCTTACGGTGATTCCATTTCATTTTTAAACTGCCGGCTCGCTCATAAAATGAAAGATATATTTTGATAGGCTAAGAACATAAGGGTAATTCAGGAACTGGAGAAATGATTTCACCAGTAAATTCCATTTGAATCTATGAGATTTATTTCTAGATAAATATATTTATGCAACATGATTATATTGATGGCTGAATTTCTATTAGCCATTTCATTATGAATAATAAAGAACATTATTTATCTTTGAAAGTATGCATGCTGTGGCCAAGTATTCATGGAGTCAAATGAACAAGTATGATCCTGCCTGTGATATGCATAATCTACCAGGAAAAACACTGCCAAAAAGCACATTGAAGTGAATCAAAGTTCACATTTAAGCACAAGAGCAAACTTGCACTCTTTTTTCTGTTTATAGGGCTAGTATGGAAATGATCTGGGGTGTTCTTTCTCCCAATAGTGAGAGTAGTGTGAACTTTAGACCTAAACGGATTTTCTCAAGAGAAATATAATGACATTTAATTATAATAAGTAATGCAGTTAACACATTTTTGTCACTTAGTGGTAGTTGTAGATTGCCTCAAAGAGTTTAACACATCTCAAATATGTTTAACTTTAATTTCAAACCTGTTTTCAGCCTTCTATACATTTTAGGATTGAAGGATGATGGCTAAACTGATAAATATCAAACAGATCAGGTTAAACATGACTTGATTATTTTCAACTAAACCTAAAGATCATTTTTAATTTTTTTGCTGCTGTCTTGTTTTTCCAAAACATTATTTTTTTCTGGTATAATTTTCCGCAAATATGTTCTTTTAAAAAAAATACTTTTTATTGCTTTTAAAATAATAACAAGGAAACAGAGAAAGTCCATAAAAATAAAAATACATGAGCTAACAAAGAAAAGGAAAAAACACATTGAAGTGATTTTTAAGTGAAAAAATACAAAGGTGTATTGCCTTAGCTATAACTTGTTTCAGTTCTATATCTAGCTATCTAATGCAACTATTATTCAAGTACATATATGTACATCTAAAAAATGATAGATACATAAATGCATGTTTCATGATTATAGTTAAACAAATTACTAATGCTTCTTTTCATAAAGCATCACATTGGGAGTGCTGTGCTTTGTGAAAAGTAAACCAAATCCAGAAAATGAGGTTGCATACAAAAAAACTGTATTACATATCTGATTTATACTAGTTTTTCCAATTAGATGCCAATTGCTGCAGGTTTTAATAAGGCTCTCAAAAAAGACTACTGTGAATTCTTTATATTATCAGCCCTGAATTTATCACTCAGTTTTCCTGTTAAAGCCTTTTTAGTTTATTAAATATTCTTAGAAACTAAATGTAACTTTTCTCCTATCTCTGTCACTAGTTAAGTTTTATTTTATTTAAAGGACACAAAATTGATTTTGTGGTAACAGCCTAGTGTGGTTGTGGTTTAAAAACCTCACCCTAGAGAGCCGCTAAATTCTAAAGATTGAATCTGATGGAATGCTTGTCCTACTGCATCAGTTGATACTCCAATACTTCAGGGGAAAGTCCCAAAAAGACAGGTTGGAACAGAAGTGAGGAAAGCATAGATATAGCTGAGAAATATGCATGCAGACAACAAAAAACAGTCACCTTATTGACAGCATGGGAAAAGAAAATGTAGGTGCTACCCAAAAGCAATTATTGTGAAATGGGTTTTTTTCCCCCACTGAGAAAAACTCTGTGGAGAAGGATGACAAGTTTTTCCAGTATTCAGTTAGGATTCATTTACTGGATATGTCTCCAGTAAACTATGCAAATGCTGAACATTTTGCAGAGGCCGTTGAAAAATATTTCCCTGATTAAGGACTCAGCAGAGTCTATTTACTCAGCCAAGGTCCTTGTATGATTGACAAGCACAAATGGGGTGCTGAAACTTTTACAGAAGAAAGGAAACCATAGGCAAATGTATAGTGTTTGCTATACATGACTTTGGGCAAGTCTGTCAGGAAAATATACCATCCCTTGACCTGTGGAACAATTTTGATGGAGCCTGTTGGAAAAAGTGCCAAAATAAAAGAAGCCAGGGGTTTTTTGACCTTATTATGAAACAATTAGAAAGTTCCTCAAACATGTTGGAGTTTG
The DNA here is from genome assembly GCA_026931265.2 of Tropidonophis doriae. NCBI lineage: Eukaryota > Metazoa > Chordata > Lepidosauria > Squamata > Natricidae > Tropidonophis > Tropidonophis doriae. Next base: position 3,992 of record JAPKID020004326.1, read on the forward strand.
ATGGCTCAGCATGACTATTTTTATATATGAAATGTTCTTTCTTAAATATTTGGGATGTTCTTAAAAACGCTGCCTGTTGATATCATGAGGGAAGACTTTCACAACTTAATCCAAAAATTGTTTATAGATATTATTCCATTGCACTTAATCAAAAAGCAGGAAACATAAAATGGAGTTCCTGTGTACCAAACTTGCTATGTGGATTAAGCAGTTTTGGCATCAGCTATACAAGATACAAAATTCAGTTCCTAAGTAATTTTTTAAGAGAAGTATATTTATATTTCATTCAGTATTCCGCTTTGTAAAGCTTTCTTCAGTCAAATTTTCAGCAAATTAAAATCTTATTGTTTAAGCTGAAATCTCCACACAGACTTCAACAGAAGAATGTATTTCAGTCAAAGCACATACAAAATATACTGATATTAGAATCAATCTCTCAGTGACCATGCATCCAAAATCAAGACACAACCATGAACCAAATTATCACCAGCTATTGATTTAATCTAAAGCAAAACCTGTAACATTCAGAAACTCTCAAGTAAAGAAAGCTTCTTAAGAAGGTTGCACTGGTCAGTGACAAGTTCTGCTTTGGCCCCAGGTAATTCTCCTTTTTATCTGATTGGATTTAAAGGACAGAATTTAAGGCAGACTGCTTTCACAGTCCAAACACTGCTTTAGGGCCAATTACTAATGCTTTGTTCTGTTGGAGCTATTCTTTTATGATAGCAAAAGATATGGGGTGGTAGTAAGGAGATAAAAAGATGCAAACATATTTTATGTACTGTGCTATGCACAGCATGTTACAATAGCTTTATTTGCTCTGTTTCCCTGAAAATAAGACATATCCCAAAAATAAGATGTAGCATGATTTCTCTGCCTAATAAGACCTACCCCCCAAAATAAGCCCTAATTAAGAGCCTGCACAGCCAACTGCCTGCCCATTCCATCTTCTTGATCACAGTGTCATGGCCATGAGGTAAGATGGAGGGAGTGGAGTTGCCCTAAATGCTGTGCAGCAGCTTACCTCAGGGCCCCCACAGCTAGGCCATCCACACCTTGCCACCTGCCTCATTGTAGCAGCAGCAGCCCACATGATCACTGACCCACTTTTGCTTGCTTGCAGCCACAATGGAGCAGAAGGCCGAGGGGTGTGGTGGTGTCATGGCCATGAGGTAAGACAGGTGTCAGAGCATGGATGGCATAGCTGCAGGAGCCCTGAGTAAGCCAGTGGGAGGCAAGTGGGAGAGCTCCACCCCACACCTTGTCTTGTGTTTGTGGCAACAGTGCGTTTCTCAGCCTCCTGCTCCATTTTGGTCCCAAGTAAGCAGAAGACGTAGGCCGGTGGCCACGTGGGGTCCTACTGGATGGAGCTGCTGGAGCCGCTGAGAGGCAAGACAGGTGTCAGGGGTGGGTGACTTGCCCTGAAGTAAGCCAATGCATGAGGAACAACTCCACCCCTCCACCTTACAGTGGTGGCACTAGCGTGCCACACGGACTCATGCCCCAGCCGATGAAGCAGAAGTGGGCCTCCTGTCCATGGGGCAAAAAAATAAGACCAACCCACCCAAAAAATAAGCCAGGGTGCTTATTTTGGGGCCCAAAAATAAAATAAGATCCGGCCTTATTTGGGGGGAAACACAGATATTTATTTGAGTATTTTTAGATCATTCATCATTTATGGTAAACAAAATATCAAAATCTAACAAATTATGTAAAAACTTTAAAATATTGTAATAAAATAGAACTAAGAAATAATTTTGGCAAGAAGGTTTTAAAAAGTTAATTAGCAATTAAACATTGTGAATCGTTGGAAAGAAGAGTCTCTTAAAAGCATGTGAAGTCAGTGTGGATGGTTGTCCATACATTGTTCTCCATAGGCAAACAAGGCCCACTTCAGAGGTAACCAGAGGGCCTTCCAGGCTGATCTTTGATATATGGTATTTGGTGGGAATTTTGCAGAAGAAGTTGATCTTTCAGCTTTCCTGGGTATATTTTAGGACTTTAAAAATAATAACTAACTCTATACTCCCATTCTGTTTAAGTGTTTAAGCATTGTAACTGTATTTTGACCCACTCTGAGAATTTCATTGTAAAAAGTAGAGATGTAACCTGAATTCCAACATTCCTCTATCACTTTCTTTTTCAGAATATTAAGGAATTGTTGCGTAATTGCATCTAAATATGAAAAGTTTATGTAATCTAATACACACCAAAAGCCTTAACATTCAGGAATGTATGTAATCAATTTCAATCAGTTGTTTCTTCTTGCAGCAACAAAGTCCAAGTCCACACCTTATAGATATTTTTGTCAGTTCTAAATCTATAATTTACCTTTTATTTTTAGAATATTGGCCAGTATTATATTTCTCTGATTCTTATAATTTTGTAAAGTAAAAGCAGAATTGCTACATACACAGACTCTCTTATTCCTGTGCATAATTTTTGTGTAAACCTCAGTTAAATTTTGTATTTGAATTTTAGAACAAACAATCCAACAATAAAATACTTCTCACTATTACTACATTTGAAACATACATTAAAATGTGGATCCAGAAAACATTGCAAATACCTGAAAATAGTTTCAACAGAAAAAAGCCAGAACCATTTGGTGTGAGGAACTGCAGTCTGAACCTTGGCCCAGCATCTGCTGTTGCCAAGACAACAGCATCCATAAGTTGCTGACAGGGCATAAAAACCCATATGTGGGGTATACAGAAGGTATCCTACACTTTCATAAAGAAGTGTTCTGATTGGTCACAAATTAGAGCATATAACCAGCAGCCTGTGCCACACCATTTGCAGATCAGAAAGGCTAGGCTACAACATTGTTTTCCTCTGACATTTATTTTTTTAATACACTAAATTAAAAAGAGACAGAAATAATTGTGTTGGTTCTGTTAGTCTTCATAAATGAAATGAGGTATTATAAAAAATGGATCTGATAATGAGTAAGAAGGGGGGGAACCCACAAATTAGAATGATGTGTAATATTAAGAGCTATAAACTCAGACATACAAGATTCACATTTTGCTTCTGCTACAAAGACAATGCGGCATCATGCAGTCTCTAATTCTCCACCTGCAATTTGGTGATAAATACCTATCTACTATTCAGAGATGTATTACAGAGATAATGTGTTATTAAGCAGTCAAAGACTCAATGAAAGCGTTTCAAATTTTAGGTGTGATGATGACTGTGCTGGTAGTAGCAAAAATGATTAGGAAGATTTGAACCTAAAAACAGCACTACAAAAACCAAAACAATCCAATATTCTGTTTCATGAGAAGAAAAGTAGAAACTTAGAAGCAAGACATGAACACATTCATTTTTGAATTATTAGAACTGAAAGACATTACAGATAGTCCTCAATTTATGACAATGGAGACCAGAGTTTCCATTGCTAAGCAAGGTGGTTGTTTTAAATAAGTTGCACCTAATATTATGATTTATTTTGTTTAACAGTCTATTTAACAGTTGTTAACCAAATAACTGCTGTTGTTAAATGAATCAGACAATTGCTAAATGAATCTGGCTTTCTCTTATTAATTTTGCTTGCCAGAAGACAGCTGGAAGGTTATAAATGGAAATCATATGACTTTCAGAATGCTGCTACAACGTCTTACCTGTCAACGACTTCTTCAGCTTCAACCTCAATAATACATGGGCAAACAATAGATACAAAGTCAAGATAAACTGCTCCAAACTAAATTGCAGAAAACATGACTTCAGCAACAGAGTGGCCAATTCCTGTGTACCTAACTCTGTTGTTACATCCTCAAACCCCCATAACTTTAACCTTCAGCTGTCTATCGTGGACCTCACCTCATTTCTAAGAAGTCCATAAAGGGGGCGTGCATAAGTGCACCAGCATGCCTAACGTCCCTGTCCTACTGTCCCCATTTATTTGTGTTCATTTCTTTCATTTATATCCATGTTTATATTTATACCTGCTATCTTGTACATGTTAATAAATACAAATACAAAATATAAATACAAGCCATTTGCCAAGTACCCAGTTTTGATCATGTGACTGTAAGATGTTGCAATGGTTATAAGAGTGGAGACCAACTGGAAGTCATTTTTTTTAGTGCTGTCGTATGTTCAAAGAGTCACTAAACAAATGGTTGTAAATCAAGGACTACCCATATATTTCTGATAATGAGAGTAGCACAGAGTCATCATGACACAGAAATCCTTACCATCCACAAAGTTGATAGGTTTTTGCTTGTTTGTGTTTTGTGCCTTCAAGTCAGTCTTGACTCCTGGAAACTGCCTGGACTAATTCTTGTAGTTTTCTTAGCAAGGTTTTTTGGCAGTGGCTTGCCATTGCCTCCTAGGGTTGAAAGAAAGTGACTTTGTGCCTAAACTGGGACTAGAACCCTCAGTCTCTTGATTTACAGCTTGATACCTTAACCCCTGGACCAAATGGCTTTCTCTAAAGTTGTTTATTCATCCTTTAAAATAATCAAATCTGGCAGCTATCATTTCATCTTATGGCATAATTAATGTGTATGAAAACTTTTCCTGTTGCTTTCTTCATTACATAATTTCAACTTCTACTACAAAGAGGGGGAAATGACATCTTCCTGTCCATTTATCCACGCCATGCATAATCTTACATACCCATACACATAAGACCAATCCATGTGTCCATCTCTTCCTAAGTTAGGTAAAGGTAAAGGTTCCCCTCACATATATGTGCTAGTCATTCTCGACTCTAGGGGGTGGTGCTCATCTCCGTTTCAAACCCAAAGAGACAGCATTGTCTGAATATGTCTCTGTGGTCATGTGGCCAGCATGACTAAACACTGAAGGCGCATGTTACCTTCCCACCAAAGGTGGTCTCTATTTTTCTACTTGCATTTTTACATGCCTTCAAACTGCTAGGTTGGCAGAAACTGGGACAAGTAATGGGAGTTCACTCCGTTACACAGCACTAGGGATTTGAACCACCGAACTGCTGACCTTTCTGATTGACAAGCTCAGTGTCTTAGCCATTGAGCCTCTGATTCCCTCTTCCTAAGTTACAAAACTCCAAATGTATGTATGTATGTGCTCAAAATTATGAAGACTTATGGGGGATGAAGTGGATAATATATCTTTGTGTACCATGACTGACAGCTATTGTCATTCAATTTGCAAAACAACCAGCCCACTATTGAAAACAGCTATTGGGATAACTGGAAACAAAGATGAAGTTTGGGAATAGGCATTTAATATAATATATGTTCAGTTGAACCAAGGGGATACAAGTACAATGGGCAATGGATGATACCAGAAGAATCCCAGAAACAGCTTCAGCAAAAAGGAAGAAGATGCAACGACTGCAGGGAAGAGTCCTTGGGGAAAAAATAGAGAAAGATGGACGTTGCCATGGGAACTAGAAAGGATGTGTTCCAAGAGGGAAAAGACTGTAGGCAAAAATGAAATGGTAGGCTCTAACAAGGAATGAGAAATGAAAAGTAGAGCAAAGTATGTAACAGCAGCTTTGACTAAATAGCATCAAGTACTGATTGTTCTTTTCTGAACCTAAATTGTAGAAAGTACTGACCCCACTTTCTGCACTGTAGCTTACTTTTCCTTTCATCTGGATATCCTGGAGAAAAATATGTTCAGAAAGTATTTCTCCCATGCCCTGTGGAACCTATTTGATTTCTGCTGCTTTTTGATTGATATGAGTGAGTGGTTTTTGTCATTTCTCTTGGCTCTGTAGGTCATGAGCTTCTCTAGTTCAAACGTGGTTCCAATTGTTTTAGCATAGTCATATAATCCTTTTTATAAATATACCATTAATGCATATATGACCTTGAGAGGACATTAGAAGCAAAAGTCATATCTAGGGAAGATGTGCTCAAGATGTAAGAAGAAGGAAAATAGGATGGAAGAATCAGAAAAAGGGTAAAAGTCAACTGCAGTCATTCCAACTGGGTCTTTTCCAGTTGTAACCATTATTTCCAGCCAGGAATTGTTAAGTGAAATGGTCAGGAAAAAAGCAAGGGAAAATCTGAACTACAGAAAATTCAAAGGTGGGCAGAATCATGCCATATATAGGAAGCTAGAAGACTATCCAAGGAAGGATCTTCTTAGCAACATTGAAAAACCTGGCCTTCAAGATGATGTGATAGTACATGTGTATGAGCCAGTCTGGTACAGATAGTTTAATGCTCAAGGTACTAGGCTAGAAAGTGGGAAACCGAAAGTTCTAGTCCTACCTTACTTATGAAAGTGAACTAAGGGGTCTTGGGCCAATCACTCTCTTTCAGCTCATCCACCTCACAGGGTTGTTGCTGTGGGGAAAATTGGATGAGGGTATATTGGATGAGGGGCACAGTGGCTCAGTGGCTAAGACGCTGAGCTTGTCAATCAGAAGGTCAGCAATTCAGCAGTTTGAATCCTTAATGCTGCTGAAGACTAGAAGACTTCCCTTCCAACTCTGTTATACTGTTATTCTATATATTTGACTGAATGACTAGTTTCTTTTAAAGACAATGATCATCAGAGACCATACATGCATACTTCTCTTGAAATTGTTGTGATGTGCTTTCTTCTGACTTTTTCTGACATTAAAGATCTAATTCTTGGATTGTAATAACTTTCAAGTGACTCAAGTTAAGATGAAGTTTAGTTTAGTTTATTTCATTTCTATCCCACACCCATCTCCACAAAGGGACTGAAGTGATAGGAAAGCATTATAAGACATAGCTTATGTGCAATCCATCTCAAATAGCAGAATGAAAAAAAATATTATTTGCAAAAGTGAAGTATTATTTAGTTAAAATTATTTTGCAATATAAAAAAAGGGAAACTATTGACTTCAGAAGCAAATACTGCAAATGAAACATCACATTACATATTACATGGAGTTTAAGTAAATCAGGGACTATTAAGACAAAATTATTTCATATCCCATGTGATTATGATATACAGATTCCAGTGCTGTACTCTATTCTATTCCATTTCATTCTCTATAACTTATATTATTAATAAATTGTTATTGAAAATGTAATGTAATGTAAGAAAATTCAAGAAGAATTTGCAATTGAATATTTATCATTCCAAAGAGGGTGACAAAAGGCATCTATCAGACCTGGACTTTCCTAGAAGAGGGTAAATGAAACCTCCACTGCCTGTAGTTTACAAAAGCAGGAGAAAACTAAAACCTCTAGCACTAGCATTAACTTCATCCCTGCCCATCACTAACTGAAATTAACTCACACGAAAAGAAAAGCAAGCTTAACTTTTCAGGCAAGCCAATGATTCCTGAAACCCAGTTGGAAAGCTATTGCTGGAGAAAGGGTTAATGGATAGTTTTTCCCCTTGACCCCAGAAAATGGAATAGTGGGTCCATCTAGCCATCAGCTGAATGCAAAACTTTTAAGTGTTCTTGATTAGTACTCTTTAGATATAAAGAGAGAAGACCAGTGTGTTTTTAATTGTTTATTTGGAAAACTTGCTTAATAAGTGAATGACAATATGAAAAATGTGATCAGTCTATTATTAAAAGCAGTTACATTTAAGTGTGTGTGTGTGTGTGTGCATGTATACATTCCACAACACCCTGTTAGGGCCCCAATTAAGGGAGGAGACATACTGTTTCCTTTTCTGCCTTTCGGCTCATAACCAGAGACCATCTAGACAGAAAGCCATGAGTTCCGTTGTGTGATTTTTAAAAATATGTGTATTAGTTTTTATGAGCTGATCAATAAATAAATCAGAGAGACTAGTATAGATCTATTTCGAGCTTTTTAGCTCTCATCA
>JAPKID020004327.1:0-11748 GCA_026931265.2 Tropidonophis doriae
AGTCAGAGACTCGTCCGATGCCTCTGGAGGCTGGAAGCGATCTCCAATTGGCTCTCTGTTTAAAAGGTTTGAGGACCCCTGATCTAGTTATTGACTAGATCAGTGTTTCTGAAACATTTTGGTCACAGTACCTCTTAAAAATGATTGTGCTTCGTTTTTTGTTGGTTGTATTACCAATATTTAGTTATTGGTAATTAAAACTGAGAAAATTATTTACTTATTTGATTTGACTGACTCTCCGATAGGTTACTGGGATTCCCATGGGTTTGGAGATCACATTGTTGTGGCCATTGGCTGAAAGCAGAGCTAGCAGAAGAGTCAGACAAGGAGGAGACTGAGGGAGTGGCTGGTTGTTGCAGACAACTGTTCATTTTCTATATACAGCTAGCAATTCGGATTCCTTGGCCAGAACCAGGTTTGGTGGCACTAATTACCTTTGGTTTGGTTACGCAAATAAATCTTGCCCTGTTTTGAAAAGGGGTTTGCTTTACTCATGAGTAAGCGGCTTATCATTACTTGTGAAGGCTGGGTCAGAACACACACTTTGAAGACCACTGGACTAATATAATATAATCAAGGGGTTCATTTTCATAGCTTTCATTCATATAAGAATGATCAAAGAGATATTTACAAATACATCAGGAATAATCATAGTATGCCCTCAAAACAGAGATGATATGTATGAGAATCCTATTACAGGGTATAAATCAGTATATTTATATTTAAGAAAGGGAGAAAGCCTGATTTGATAACATTTTCCAGGTGATTCTAGCTTGTGATTAGACAGGTATTTGACAGACATGCTGAGAAAGTATTTCTTCATTAGTAAAATCCTGAATGTGTAATGTCTCTTGGGAATAATATTTCCATCAGAAGAAATACTTTAATGTCAAGTAATTATTTCTGTTGGATATTTCGTGCATCTGGTGAAGGCTGCTTCTAGTTCATTTTGTTGTTCTCAAAGTTGTTTGATTCTGTGGAGATTCTCAGTCATCCAGGTCATAGTTGTCTTACAGGTGCTTTGTCCATTCTGGCCAGAACAGATGAAGCTTCTTGGATGAGAACCAAAATGTCTTCTCCTTTCTTCCTCAAGGGGAAAAAAAAGCAACCCTTAAAAAAAAAAAGCACCTTTGAGACAAGCTGTCTGATTCTATGGCTTCTTTTTTTGTTATGACCCATTTGATTCTGGCTGCCTATTCACCCGTCCATTTTTCCATGGGTCATGGCTGAGAGGAGAAAAGATAAGCAAAATAAATCTTCGGAGGATATTTTTTATTTATTTACTTATTTATTAAACAAACTTGTATGGCCATTCAACTCACACATAAGTGACTCGGAGTGTCTTACAGCATTGAAAATCACAACATAAAATCCCATAAAAACACATAACACAATCAGATTAATCACTTGACCAGCTGCATCTCTGTTTGGGATCCTCATATATTCTCCATGGCATTACCCAGAAACAAAATAATATTTCTCTAAATCTTTTATAGAATCTTTGAGATCTGTTTTATTCAGATAATACCATTCTGCTTGCTGCTAGGAGGTTTTAATTAAGGACTCACTTTGTGTTAAATATTGTGAAAGGATTTTCAAGAGTGGGGGGGGATGTGAAAAGCGGGAACAACACTTGGTTCATGTCTTGGTACAAAGAGCTAACAATAAAGGAGACATTTTTGTGAGGTTCATTTGCTGACATAAGCAAATGGGATCACAAAGTCAAGGTCCATTCCAAAGAGATTTTCTCTTCTTATTACCCATGGCTGCATTTGAATTGATAACCTTGAGATAAAATGATCCCATTTTTGCATCACTGGTATTTCAGGCCATCAGTCCTCCAATGCTCCATGTAAAATCAATTTCCATGTAATACTTCCTTGGATACAATAATTTCCTGAATTAATTAATATTAATAACAGCAATCGTCTTGATGAATATACTCATTATTATCAGTGTATTTAAGTGTGTCATTTGTCTTATACATACTTCCACAGTTTTGCTGAATGGATGAAGATTTGATAGAGGAAAAAAAATGGAGCTAAATGATCTAGATAACAAAGCTAGTTTTCTTTTGCCTGGCCATATGAATCATTTAAGATAATGACATAGAAATATGTCATACAATAGTTTAAATAAATAAATCAGTAAATAAATAATAATAAAAGTAAGAGAGTAATATAATCCCCTCAAATGATTATTTATTTCAAGTAAATTATAATTTGAAGTCCTGTTTCGATGATGAAATAAGCATGACTACAGATTACTATGTAAAAATGTTTAAAAATATGACTTAAAACAAAATTAGTATGAATATGCAATATAGCTACACAAATCATCAGAGGGGGAAGGGGAAAAAATACATGGTAACAGGAAAATTACATGTCCTCAGTGTAATGTCTTTTTGCCCCAAGGAAATAGAAAACAGGTCATATTAATAGAAAGTGGGGGTGAAAGAGAAGGAATTTTAGAGTGAATTTGTTCATATCTAAGCCTCTTCTAAATTCAGAAATATTTCTCATGGAGTAAAGAGCATTATTAGAATCAAATCTTTGTCTGCAAATTTAAAAAAAAAACTAGAAAGAGAAACAGACATTTAAGAAATTTAAAATAAATAATACTCTACCATGCAGACATAAACTGAAGTAACTAACAGATTATGTACTAAGCATCATCAATCATAGCTTTTCATAGAAATGGCTCACAGAGCCTAAATCTATAACCATCAAAGTCCAGTCACCCGCTTTAGACTGGAAAAGGATTTAAATCAGCTAAAATTACATCAAAGGCTAGATCTGATAAGCTAGAGCACTGTTCACTTTCTGAACTGTTACAGAGTGGAAATTAAGCAATTTAAGGCCCACTGAGGTCACTGGGGGAATGAATTTTTGGATGTCTGCCAGTGGATTTAGGAAATTACCAGGGGAAAAAAACTTTCTTTCACTAATTTCTGGGAGAGAGTACTGTTGACTTATTCCAATAAACTATTTGGGGTACAGCCTAATCAGAATCCCTATTATGATCTGCTTAATAACCCAGCATAAAGTGATTGTAGACGCTTTATCTGATGGATTGATTATGTGCCATCAAGTTGTTTTTAACTTCTAGCAACTAAATATTTATTTGATAAAAAAAGATATTATTTGGTGGTGAAAATGTAGGGCACTTGTAAAATCTTTCAATAGTTTACTTCTCTGGTATGAGGTAGAATGACTTACAATAGAACCTTTGGTCATGACCATAATTCATTCCATAACTTTGGTCACAACCCGATTTCGTCCTGACCCAAACCTAATTCTGGAAATTTGGCGATTACAAAAAAAAAAAATGGTTCAGAAAGGAAAATTGGTTGTGAAAAAAAATGTGATTTTTTTGGTCGGAACCCGATTTGGTCATGGTCAGAAACATTTGTGACCAGAGGTTTTACTGTACTGAAGAAGGCCTGTTCTTCTTTACCTTGTGATTGCTAACTGCTGGTACATACCTACTCCTCCTTCTCAAGAAGAAATAAATAACTCATTACTCCATTTCAATTTTTATTAAATTAAAAAATGTCATTTCTGAATTCAGAATAAGGACAACATCTTATTCAGTGATAATAAGTAAATTAGACCCTAAATCATGTTTCTAAATGTTCAAAAAAAATAGCAAATAGTTTGCTTAACTTATCATTTTAAGATAAGTGCTTTGTGTATTAACAAAAACAACCTATTAAACCAATTTATATAACCACCCATCTCACAAGCTAAAAACGGTTAATAGATACATTAAAAAGTATAAACAAAGAATAATAGACAATGAGAAATTAAAAATAACAAATCCATTTCACTAATATCATCACCTGGCATGACAAAGTTCCAAATAGTACAGTCTTAGAATGTGCTGGAATTTCTGGCATATATACAGTATTGAAATAGTGATTTCTACACTGACTTGGGCATGTCGTGAGAATGGTTGATGGTCGGATTCCGAAAAATCTTCTGTATGGGGAATTAGTGCAGGGAAAGCGGTCCAGAGAGAAACCACAGCTGTGATATAAAGATATCTGCAAGAGGGATCTAAACGCTTTGGAAATGGACATTAACAACTGGGAAACCTTGACCTCTGAGCTTGGAGGCTAAAGATGCAGCATGGCCTTCTCCAATTCGAAGAGACACTTGTCTGGCAGGCTGTGGCAAAGAGGCAGGCCCAGAACCAGAGTAATCTGGGGGCTGGGCAGGGGACAGAATGTATCTGCCCTCAGTGTGGAAGGGATTGCCACTCCCGAATTGGTCTTTTTAGCCACACAAGATGCTGCTTTAAGACCTCTTTCTAGATCACAATACCATAGTCTTTTGCGACTGAAGGATGTCAATGTAATTTACCCATTTCCTTGATCCTCCAGACCTGCCAGCTTATTCAGGTTTTGAGGGACCTCCAGAAGCTCAACAGTGATGAGGCCAACCTCACTTCAATGGGTAGAAGATTCCACAGTGTGGGCACCACAGCCAAAAAGGTCCACCATCTAGAATCCACCAAATGTAGCTCCCTTGGCAATGGAACCTCTAACATGTGAACTTTGATTGGACCTGATAGAATGGGCAGATGAAATCGGAAAGAATCAGTCCCTAAAATAGCCCACTCCTGTGCCATTAAGATTTTACTCGTACACATGTCAGATTAGGTATGATTTCCAGCATGCATAATATGAATGGTTATTTCTATCATTCAGTAGTATGATTTCTGTTCCTTAGGAATATACAACTCTAAAATGAAGCTGCAACATTTCTGACAATTGTAACTGTCAGTTTTATCACTCTGCCCTCCCTTTTCTGGTTCTTGTAAAAGGAATATGTAAGCATTAAATATAATATATGCAAATCCTTTAGCATTACCTGTGTTTGTTTTCCATCTGTCAATTGCTTGGAAAGGTAATGTGACATGGTGGTTAGAAAGATTGGTTACCTGTGATGTTATAATGGGCCATTATTTAGTAAACTGCTAATAGCTACATAAGAGATAAGTAAACAAGACAGCTGGAGTTAGGCCATGGGTCTATCTTTCTTTAAATTATCTGCAGAGAAAATACTAGCTCCAGGGTATTAGATAGGAAGCTTTTTCAGGCCTGGTTGGAGCTATCAGGAAATGAAACTTGATTGTCTAGCTCTAAGCTACAATTGTTTCTCAGGCCCAGTGAAGAATTACCCATAGTTGGTTCATACAGATCCTAAAGCTTTAATGAATAATTAGAAATGTGGAAATGGTTATTTTCCCATTAATAAATGAAGATAGATACTTTTGTGGGGGGAGGTCTTCCACTGCCAAACTGTTTTCTAAATGTAATTCCAGGGGCAGGTTATTCAATATCTTTTTGGCAAATGAATTCAGCAATGTCTATTAGCAAGATATCCAATAGCTGGCAATGTCTTCTACAGACTCTGAATGTAGCTGAAAAACAACCCTAAAATGTGGAAAATCAGATTTTGGCCATGTGCCAGGATTCTGTAATAGAACAATAATTGGATTCTCATTGTTAATAATCTTTGATACAGAGGAGCTGTGCTGCTCTGATAAAAGCTATTTTAGTTCATAAAGTTAATCATTTGTTTTAGAAATCCTTCTGGCAGTTGTAAGATCTCAGAGTGATAAATCCAAAATACAATAGAAAGTACAATACATACGCTGTAAAAGAATAGATAAGCTTTAAATAGCAAGAAATATCAACTACAAAGGAACAGATAAAGTATAGACAGTACAATAGATAACACATTTAAAAAGAAATAGAGCCATAGAAATTTTACCACTGATATGAAAAGCAGCAGCAAGACTTTATCTAATATTAGTCTTTAGAATGGCAAATAAGTTGGTTGCATAAACGTTTATTCCATGAAAGTTTGAAGCATGGTTAGCTGTTTTATAAAAGAGATGTTCTGTAAAAGAGATGAAAATACAAGAAGTCAATGTTAGAATATTACAAATTTTATGTTTAGTTTTATACGTGGCAATCACTTTCTAGAAATAAATCCTTAAGTCCAGTTTTTACATGCTTTGTGGAGTCCTTGGTATTTTGTGAGCTTGGTTGTTTGCTTGTTTGTTTGTTTCACCATCCAACTAGGTAACATCATCAGAGCACTGGCACTAATGTTAAAGTATTTGTTGTATGCTACCCAGTCATTTTTTGTGAGATGTGCAGCTATATAAATTTGATAAAATAAATAAATATGTAAATAAGAAAGTAAATAAATAAACCAACCTTTTAATGAAATGCATTGACTAAAGCACACTTTCCTTTGGTGAGAGTATCCCAAAATAATATCCGTTAAAAAACTCAGCTAAGATTTTGGTTCATAGTAAAGTTATAAAAATATTCAGCTATTTAGAATTAAGCATGAGGTCACCAACCTATGAGCCATTAACTGTTTTTTTTCCGTGATGTTTTCAAGGTCTGCTAGACTTTCCTTCTTGCATAGGGGCAACTAAATAGGACAATCCATCAATTTGTTCCAGTGGCAATAGCGTTGTTTTGTTGTATCAATACATTTGCCACTCCACTTGTTTTTGTTCCATTCAATCATGTTTGATTCTCAGAGGCTACTTGAACAAGTCCCTGCAGTTTTCTTGGTAAAATTTTGCAGAAGTAATTTGCCACTTCCTCCTTCCTAGGGCTAAGAGAAAGTATGTGGCTCAAGATCACTCAACTGGCCACAGTTAGAACTAGAACTGTGAACTCAGGATCTCCCATTTACAGCCTCATAACTTAACCACGGCACATTCTCACTCTACTTATATAAAGATAGCATTTCTATTAATTAAAATGCCCTGTTTTTCAGTAGTCCTCCTAACTAAATATGCTGGTTAATATGTATATTTTTAAAAATGTAAATTTATTTTGCAAAGATAGTTACAGAGAAGGAAATAGTGAGATATTTTCTTCTCTATAACTATCTCTGTAAACAAATTATTTCATTATGTCTGTAAATAAAAATCTCATTATTTCTTAGTACAATAATAATTGAAATGGTTGAATTTATTAGTTTGTTGGGATATAAACTTTGAACAATATTTTATTTGAAATAACTTAAAAACAATTGTGCATTTTGCTGACTGTCCAGTTATTAGAGACTTGCTGTCTTTGCTTCAATATAATTATCTTCCATTTCCCAGTATGGAATTATATTATATCTCCGTCCCATTAAAAAAAAACTTCTGTTATCTATAAATGTGCATCAGAGAAACTTCCTTTAAAGCTCTTTGAAAGCACAGCCTGAGAAAATTTGTGCTTGGTGATTTGTGTGTGTATGTGTGTGTGTTCATTGATTCTTGATGGCTATTCCTCATACACACACATGGGAGAGGGGAAAGAGGAGAGGAGGGGACAGGTCCTCATCCTTTAGAAAGCCTAATTCCTGTTCAATATTTTTATTCTGTAGTGACCAACTGGATGTCTATACTAGACATAAAGGAAATTTCAACTTTGCTCCTTTTTGTATGTGTTTGTATCGCTAGTCAGCTGTCATGTTTTCATGTTTCATAATAATTTCATTTTCTAGTCATAAAAGTCAAGGATGAAAGGAAAACCTATCAGTTCTGTTTCACAGTAATTGTTGAATGCAGTACAAAATATGGGAAAGCAACTCTATGTTTAGCTCACTGCCTTCTTCCTTCTCTTTCATTAGCTAGCAGAAACATGAAAGCAAAAGCAAAAAAGCTATCATCTCATGAGATAAATTTGATTAGGTATTAAAGGGCTGTTGCTGTTATGAATAGCTTGGTCATACTTGCCATTTCTTTTGATTTCTACCATCTGCTCTGGCTACAAAATCCTTCTATCAAATGAATCCGTGGTAAATCAGACTACAGAATCAAAGCACTCTGAGATACAACAGGAACCACAAATAAAGAGACATAATTCAAGCAGGCCTGAGTAAATTTGTTTTTAACAAGTTTTTACTTATATCTATAAAAAACAAAGTAGCATGAATATGCAGGGAGAAAATGGTGTCATAATTGTTTCCAACTATTAAGGTACAAGTTAAACTAGTGTTGATGTGTATATGTTTATGGAATACAATATGTGGTACACAGAGTGGGATTCAATTTTTTTTACTGTGGCACCAAGTCATAGCTTGGTGGCATGACTTGGGTGTGGCAGGGAAAGGATATATAATATCCATTCCCTCCCCACTCCAGGGGAAGGATACCACAAAATTCCCATTTCCTCCTGATCAGCTAGCACTTGGGAGGAAGAAAATAGATGAGGGCAGGGCCAGTCAGAGGTGGTATTTACCAGTTCTCCGAGCTATTGGTTCTCCAGAACTGTTAGAACCTGCCGAATACCATTTCTGATGGCACACTATAAAGAGCAAAAGATTCACTAAAGATCAGTGGTGGGTTTCAAAAAATTTTATAACCTCTTCTGTAGGTGTGGCCTGTTTGGGGACTAGAAGACCTCCAAGGTTCCTTCCAACTCTATTATTCTGTAAACCAATCCAATTGAGGTAGAAAATGGTTCTAATAAATTTTATCCGAGGAAATAGCAACATCATGCCCTACTCTTATTTGGTTTAAATACATTATTAAATTTAAGATCTTTATTTTAAGTTTTATTTTGATTTTAAACTTCTAATTTCAGTTTTAATCAGTAGATATTCTCGATGACCTCTGATCTTCTTTGGATATATGTCTCTAACACTATTGTAAGGGGTCTTTGTATACTGATGATTGTTGCCTTTGAGAGTGCCATTTGTCTGGCATTCGCAAAAGGCAGTCACATATCCTGTCTAAGAAAATAATAATCCCCTTCTTTGAATTACCATTTTAATATACAGTCACTTTATCCAATAACTTTTACTAGGTCTCCAGACACAAACACTGTACTTCTATCATTTTACTTAGCAGTGAATGACCTCACTTTCTTTCTTTCTTTCAGACCATTATAAATTTGAAGATATGGATATGGTTTTGCAATTTGTCTTCTTAGCTGTATATCATTAGTCCATTTTTTAAATGTCTCTCTTTATTGTGAAGGGGAAATACATAATTAAATGCAACTAGTTCTAATCAGTGTGCATGTCAATGCCCATCTGATTATGAATAATGCAAAAATTGCTTTGATATTCCAGATAATTGCTGGGCTTTATTACCATTGCCTCAAAAGTCCCACTTGCATTGTTGTGACATTGTATGACATGGATAAACCCCAGGTCTGTAATTGCATTTGGAAAAAAATAATAATTCTTGAAAATAGAGCATCATGCATATTATTACAACAAAGTAGATAATGTAACCTTGCCATAATCAAAAAGCTTACAGCTGCATAGTGTTTCCCTAAAAACTGTGTGAATATGTAGAATATAGGATGGAACATTATTAAGTTTTTACTTTAAATGCCTATCTGACAGTGTATTCATTCAAACCAAAACAACATGATTTAATTATTCACAATAACATTGTTTATCTTCAGGAAATTAGAAGAAAATTAGTTCAGTATTCATGTAGGTATTATGATTAAGGTTAATTTAAAATGGAACATATATTTAGAGGGCTAGCAAATAGTTACCAGTCAGGAAGGTTAACTTCCCCCCCCCCCACACACACACACACTTTTTGCAGAGAACATAGCAAGATTTCATGGACACAGCTATCACCAAAATTGATAATTCAGTTGAAAAGCTTTGTTTTTCCACATACATTCTGTGTTTAACACAGGCTCAAATCATACGGAATAATATAACTTTCCTTCAAGATGAATTTCACTCTCAATGTAGCAGGCATTTCAGATGATCAGTCTTGTGTTTCTTTGGCATTTATCTGGATAACCAGTAGTTACATCCCACAAGTATGGTCATGCAGATTGATTCAGAATCAGTTGTTAAACATTTATGCAGATATTTCTGGAATGTTGACAGTGCTAAATTTTGAATCACTGCTATACAAGATTAGAGAAATGGAATTTAATTATTTCACTATCCAATATTTGGGCTTATGAACAGTTGACAAGCAACTAATCTTCAATCCTTTGCTTGAGGATTTTGAATAAAACATGGATATTTTAAAAATTAGGAGTTAGCAAATGCTTATATTCCACCTCTAAGTTTGACTTTGAAGAGCAGAGAAAACAGAATTGTAGATTTTCAAAGAATCTTAGATGTTGTCTAGTCCAAGTCCCACTAGAGCACAAAATGGAAGTAAACAGAACCCGAGGTGGTATTCAGAAGGTTCTGACCAGTTCTTTTGAGTAGTTCGGAGGTAAATATCACCTCTAGCTGGCCCCACCTCCATCTATACTCTGCCTCCCTAGTCCCAACTGATCACAAGGAAATCGGGATTTTGCAGTAACCTTCCCCTGAAGTGGGGAGGTAATGGAGATTTTACAGTATCCTTCCCCTGCCACACCCACAAAGCCACACCCACAAAGCCATGCCCACAGGACTGGTAGTAAAAACATTTGAATCGCACCACTGATCAGAACCCTACACTAAGCTGAAGGTTTGCTTACCAGCAAAGAGGGAAAAGAAAAAGAACTAAAAACATATAAAGGAAGACATCAGAAGTTGTGGTTATCCCAACTGGACCTTCAGCAATCCAAGAAAAGATCCAGCAGGAGTTCCTCCATAACCAAGAAAGAAGAGAATAATAAATAAAGCAATGTTCTTATTCCATACAAAGCTCAGGAGCCACGACATATGGGCACACTTTAAACCCAAGAATACACTAAGACAGAAGCTTGCCCTCCATGAGGATAAAACACCCAGACACAAACTAAGCAACGTGGTATATGTGCATATTCTGGACAGAGATGAGCATGGTTTGAAAGAGGAGTCAAAGAGGCCATCTATATTAAAATTGAAAACCCCTCTCTCAACAGAAAGGAAGGTATGCAATACCACATATATCCTGTCTACAACACAGTCCTTTCAGCAGTCCAAATCTAGTTGCACTCTGATTTAGGTGAAGCTGAAAGTGGACCCAAAATTCTTTTGAGACCCACCTTCAGAGTGCTAACAATCAGATGACTCCTAAGGAACATAAATCCTTCTATTCCTCACCATTCAGCCAGAACTGAAGAAGCTTCTTGAATAGGAAATGCAATATTCTCAAGGAAAACAAAGCCAAGAATGTCCAGTTGCATTTTGAAAACCACCTATGGGACATCCATGACCTGGATGATTGAGAATCTCCATCGACATTTCTATGGGATCTATTCCTTTTGAATATCTTGTAGTCTCAGTGTTCTTTGCAAATCATGAGTATCATCCTGGTTTCATTGATGTCTTATCCCATCATATTTGTTTTCCTGAATTAGACCTCCAGTTCTTATTGTTTATTTCCAAACTCTTCCACTGTTTTATTCAGCCCAGTCTTTCACTACATTATTTACTTTTGAGCCTTTGACAGATTCCCCCTTTTGTTTTAGTTTAGTGCTCTGAGAAGAATCCTGACACTTTTCTTCATAATTATTGACAGATATTTCCTATATCATCCCAAGAGCCCTTCATGAAAGTAGAACAGGACACTGTAACAGAATCTAAACCTTTATAAGTGACACTATTTGATGGACAGTTTATGACTTCCTGGATCTTGTTTTGTCTTCTTTTATTAATGCAACATTTGGTGTAAAAACTGTGGACTTAATTTCTTTACCTTTCTGCCCAAGGATTCACATTCTCTGGAAACTTTCAAGGGCTATGTCATTCAACTCCATACAGATCAGATCAATTCATGTGGCTGATTGTCTAACAGATCGCAAAAATATAAATGATCAAAAAG
>JAPKID020004328.1:0-11746 GCA_026931265.2 Tropidonophis doriae
AGCCCCCGTCGCCCCCGAAGGGGCCGTCAGAGAGAAACACGCACCGGACGAGTCAAGGACTCGTCCGACGCTTCCGGCGGCAGGAAGCAGTCTCCATGTCATTTTGAATGGCATAACAAACTCCTTTTTAAAAAAGGGAGGGAGTCTTAGGAATGTATCCTGAGAGCTGAGAGTGATATATGACAGCTGGAAAGATGTCACAATGAAACTAGTTTTCTCTCATTCCAGAGTGAAGGATATGGAATAAAGGATTTAAATTAGAAGAAGGCAGATTCCAATTCAATTGCAGGGAGAAAAACTCCTAAGAGAAATTCAACAGCACAATAAATTATAGAATGGATCTCAATTGCTCTTTGTTAGATATGTTTAAGCAGAAGCCAGATACATATCTAGCAGGGATGCTTTAGGTTTTTCTACTGACTCATTGACCTGCATTGTTTGATTTATGACTTCATGATTATTCATGAATATTAGATTGAGTGAAAAGCTCCCAGAAACATCTGTAAAACTTAATTTTGCTTTTCAATCTCCTCTAAATATAAGAACGGGCCCCAATTTTGATTAAACTTGTGAGGATGTACAGCTCTGGAATCATAAAAAAGAATTTGATAAGTTTTCCAGTTTCCAGGCTGCACATTTTTGCATAAAGAACAGTAGTGATATGCTAAACAACAGTGATGCATAAGTTTTGAATGCAGGTATTATTATATTTAGCATTTGGGGAATCAATGATCCTTACAATGTATAGAATCAAATGAATATTATATGTAAAATTTGAATTGCATCTATATGAAAATCCAGAAAAATAGCCTATCTATAATCCACAAATATTTTTAAAGTAAATTCCAAGAACATTCTAAAATGTTAAGTAAAATTATCAATACTAATATTCCCAAGTGAGGTTTCTCATCCTGTACCCGTGCTACAGATATTCTCCACCATTGCAAATAATCCCTAATATACTCTTTTTTCACTTCAATTTTCAATCAAGATGTTAAATACTACTTGTAATTTTTATCTTACAATTAGAATACAATTAGAATAGTCAGCCAAAACTTAACTGAAAGATACTTGCCAGTGTGTTATATAAGCTGATATCACCTTCTAAGCCACTTTGTCTGTGTTCAAATTTTACTATAGGCACTTTGGCTGTTGTTATAGGCAGAATGTTTCTTAAACCTGCAAAGGTAAGTAATACTTCTTAAAACTAAGAATGTTAAATACTAGGTAGAACTAAACAAAATGTATAAAATATTCAATATGCAATACTCTAATCTTACCTGGATGTTTCTTAAGAACTTTTGCCAAGCTTTCAATAATTTCCTTACAATTTAATTTCTGGAGAAAATGAATAAAAACACTGTATTACTATTTACAACATGCTACAATTACTTTCAAGAGCAAAACCATGCAAACCTATTTCAAAAGAACTACCTCTGCATTCTCATAGCCTTCCAGAGTCATGCAGATATCCAGGTCACTATCACGGAATCCAAATCCATTCTTTGAAGAGCCAAATAGGCACAGCCTGGCTTTGTCTGAGCAAAATAAAAAGAGACAGAGATCCCCATAATGGAGAAAACATGGTCATAGTCAAAAGAATTCATACTCTTATGAATTCCAATGTAACCTTAAATGGTTGTTTATAAGCAGTCCTATGATCCAATACATCCTCTAACACAGCTGTCCCCAACTTTCTGGTTCTGTGGACTGACTGCAGCAGTGGTAGAGAGGGGATGGTTTTGTGCAGGCATATGGTTCTTGTACAATGAAGTTGTGCACATGCACACGTGCTTACCCAATGCTTGTATGGCCCATTTCCCAGAGACGTGGACTAGCACCGGGCCATGAACCAGGGATTGGGGATCCCTGATCTAACATCTATGAATATTTGATTATGAACTGAAATATGTTTCCATAATTAATCATGCATATAAAATACTGGAAACTATCTCAGAATAATCTTAGTCTACAACACAGATGTCAAACTTGCGGCATCATGTTGTCGTCACGTGATGTATTGCGACTTTTTCCCCTTTGCTAAACCGGGGTGGGCATGGCCAGTGCATAACGCATCAGGCCCACGGGCTGCGGGTTTGAGACTCCTGGTCTACTATATTTAGAGATCAAATAAATGTATTTAAAATGCAAAATACATACACAATTGAGAAACATACACACACATTTGGATCCTAACCTTTTTACCTAGTTATTTTTCAAGTTATACTAATGCACATATGCAGCAACCAAAAGGCAAAGGTTTCCCCTATCCAGGTATGTTCAGGTCTAGGGGGTAGTGCTCATCTCTTCTTCTTAGCTGATGGAGCCAGCACTGCCCCAAGACATTTCTGTAGTCATGTGACCATATACTGAGGTGCACAGAACGCTGTTCTTCCCATCAAAATGGTAGCCATTTATCTACTCATATTTGCATGCTTTCTGTTAGGTGGGCACCAGGTGGAGCAAATAATGGGAGCTCACCCTGTTGTGAGGTATTCGAGTCTTGAACTGATGCTGTCAGCTTTCCAGCTGACAAATTCAGTATCAACCTCTGTAGTGCTAATCAGAATGTTACATCAGTTTTTTAAATATAATTAATTGCTTCTGCTTGTTATCAACTTCCTTAGTTTGAAAGCACAGAACCTTTAGAAAAATTTTAAAGGATGTGAATGACCTGACCATGTTCTTGACACCACTTATCTAAAATATTACCTCACTAATGTTAAAGAGAAATGTTAAGGATATTAAGGTACTAGTATACAGGTAGATACAGACAGCTTAATGCTTTAGAATTATGTAATTTTGATACTGTGTTGTCAAGGCAACGCATAATTCTAAGGTAATGTTGGACTGCATCGAATGGGGTGCAAATATATTTTCTTCACAGCCAAAGAAATATCCTTTCCTTTTTTCCACTTAAAACCTCCATAATCCACTTTTAATCTACACTGAAACATCTTCCAGTCCTTAAAAGAAAGTGCATTTCACTAGAAGGTGAACATAATTAGTTTAATATTAATTTATTAGACCCAGGCTTCACTAAATTTTTCAAAAGTCCACTGAAATCAGTAAAAATTGTAGTACTCATATGACTCAATCTAAATACAATTTTATTTGTTTAATATTTTTGATACGATCTCTGCTAAGATGGAAATATTGTATGAAATATTTCAAATTTTCAAAGCACTGCTTAGATGGGTATAATATATGCTTTGGTTGACATAAAGATTTCTTATTATATACCATTATATTCTTTCCGAATGAATCTTTCCAAACTTGCCAGAATCTGCTCTCGATTTTGTTGTTCTTGGAAAGGAGGTGACAATTCATCTAAACAAATAAAAAATAATTGAGCGCATTTGGCAATATCTAAAGCCAAGCAAGTTATTTTTCAATTAATTGTTTTATAAACTTGTACAACAATTCTGTATTATTTACAGTATTTTACAAGGGTTTCATACAACAACCATTTGCAACATCTCACTTTTCTCATTGTTTTCTTGTGAATTGAAACACAGGCCCCTATGCTATTGATGGTATATCAATACATTTCCACTGAGTTAAATTAAAATCTCATAGTAATGTGAGCATCTACAAAAATTTGAACCTATTAAAAAAAAAGTTACTTACCAAAGCACCTTTTACATACGAGATCAAGTATTTCTCTAAATCTATTTGTCATTGGTGGTAGTGGGTTTAAATCAATTTTCTTAAAATCTTCTGGGCAATCATTTTTAGAATGGCCATCCCTTTTGCAGATACTGCATACTATAGTTGGAGGCTATGAAAAAAACAAAATAATAGTATTTTACTATTTAAACTGGGTTATTTCTCTAAATGATATGTGTCAACTTATGTATATTTGATAGTGGAAATACATTGTTACGTAATTCAGTAAGAAAATTTAAATTAAATAAATGAAATAATTCAATAAAATATAAAAGGACTTTTGATTTTATTTTACCTTTCCAGAAGTCAAAATAAATTTATCGAACACATAATGCATGTCTTCTGTGGTGACTTCATCTCTAACGTCTTGAGTTTCCTCTACTGCTTTGCAATTGTGCGAGGTAGCTGATATGCTAGTGCCTGAGCACATGCTATCTGTAGGATATTCCATTACTGAATCCAGTCTTTCAGTGTCAGATAATCCACTAATAGAATCTGTATCAAGGGATTTATGTTCATTAAAAACACAACAGTGGCTTAGTTCTTCTTCAGCTGAAAGCTCTTGATCATCTTTTCGTTTAAGCGATTTGTGTTCTAATTCACAGCATTCATTAGTAATAAAGGATATAGTTTCTTCTCTATCTCCAGAGTCTGTGTTTATAATTTCTGAGTTTACTAAAAAGCTTTTAAGTTTCTCAGTACATCTCTTAGTCATAGATTCCATTTCATTACATTCATTAAATTTACACTCCTGTAAATTACATCCATGACCTGGTTTATGTTTTCCTGTAACATTGGCCTGCTGTGGAAGGCAACAGTTGATTACAGGTTCTCCAGTTCTTTTGCTACCTATTTTTCCCTTTTCCTTTTTCTTGGTATCTGTTTTGGGCTTAGTCTCATCTTTACTCTGGGGACATGCAAAGTATTTATACGCTGCCCTGAACCTCTCCAGGATATATTCAAACACCATCTGGCTGTTCAGACTCCGTGCAACATTTCTTTTTAGTGCAAAGGGATCTAAGAAAAAGGAAACAAAAGAAATTAGAAAAGATGAGGTCAATATAGTGCATTTTAATTGTTTGACTCCTGAAAACATTTAACCTATTATAAAATTGCCTTCAAGTAATCAGATTTCTTTCTTACAAGAAGAAAATTATTTTAAAGTAAACATTTATAAAATCATCAGATGTCAACTGTGATCTAAAAATGGGAAAAAGTAAAGAAATGCTTTAAAAAGTTATTTATAAATAAAGCAAATATTCTCATCATTTTCAAATTGTTTTCATATCTATTTATCAGTTTAAGTAATAAACTCTGTAAATACTCACAATTTTTAAAAATTAAGTGATAGTACAAAACATATTTTATCTATAGTCAATATGCAAAACGTTTTCTTCTTGAATCTCCTTTGTTACAATGTTAATATATGAAAAACAAAGAGCAAAATAATAAAGGCTGCCATTCTCCTTAGCATGGGGACTCAACAATTTTCTTTTTCTGTGTTATTTCTATCTACGGTATCATCAAAGTGTGAGGAAAAGGGAATGGAATAGATCTTGCCAACAATTAATTACTTATAGCAACCTAACATCATTAATTTTCTAAAAATATTATCTGTTTAGTTAGAGATACAATTAAATACAATTCATCGTTAGCCTTTAAATTAAATCTTTTACTTATGAGGCCAGTTGTGTAGTTTTTATAGCATACATCAGTGAGTTATACAAGCAAAATCAGGTATGTAAGGCAACTGGTAAATCATTTATAGAACGTTTACAAAATGCCATACCTTCAATGGCTATTCGCCGTTTGGGCCAGTTTTTATTTTCTCTAGTTAAAAGTTCTTGTACCCGTATGCTGATAACATATTCTTCCAAAGCAAATTCCAGTGTATAAAACTTCAACAATTCTAACCAGAGTTGTCCCAGAGATATCTGGTGTGGTATTTCCAATGATAATGGAGACTGAAAGAAGTAGGAAAAATAAAAATAAAAAGCTTAAACTGTTTTATTCGCATAGCTTAAAACGTTTTATTCTCAGGTCATTAAACAAAAAGTACTAATAAAAAACGTACTTTTCAATTAAAAGGAATCACTTACATGGCCTTTTTTCTCCTTTGGATTATTCTGAGCGTCTGGTTCTGAGGCTGCTGTATTCTTGTTACCATTTCTGTGCGGTTCTCCTTTAGATTTGCCTTCCGCATTATTCACATTTTTCCCTCCATTATTTGATAGTTTGTATTCCCACACTACAAACTTCTTATCTTTTATTCCCTTCAGTTGGTAATCATCAGCCTTCTTAGAATCAAAGCCTTCAATCTGAAAAACAAAGTGTTTTTATATGTAATCTTATAAATTTTATAAGATAAACACTTATAAACAGTTATATTATACTATAAAGAGATGGCTATATCTAGTTCTGATTATAAATCCAAAAGCTTCTTTAGGAACTTTCCCAACAATTCTTGAGTAATTCCTCTGTACTGTTGAATAAATCATATGGTTGAGTTAAAATCTTACCCAGTTGCCTAAATATGATGGTAGGATACGTGGTTCTCTTTGTTGAAGAAAAAATATTACCATTAAGGCAAAGGAATATGAAGGGATTCCACCTTCTGCTTGGCAGTCAATATGACACAGCTATAGAAAAGAGAAAATTATGTACTTATGTTAGGTTTCTTTATTTGTACACTTTGAATTTTTCAAGCACTTTTCATTTTTACACTATATATAGCAAAAGTAGAATAAGGACCAATATAGCAATACAGAGCAGAATTCCCCAACCTTCGCAAACCCTTTTTGCAAAGACGACCGGAGCCTATAGGGATGCAATCTCTCATCCCTGCAATCCTCAGTAAGAGAGGTTAGTGAAGAGCAGGGAAAGATCACGTTCAAGTTATGTGATTCACTCCTAAGAATCTTTGAGTTACGAATGTAATTGGCATGCGCCAATAGCTATATATTACCTATATATTTCCTGCCTGCTTTATAGGAAGGTTAACTCTATTGATCACCTATCTATAGTTGCAGATGAGGCTATACTACCAAATTCACAACTTGTGTGCAATCTGGGGGCTGTCTTAGACTCAACAACTCCTGCTCAAAGAGCAGGTGGCAATTGTGGCCATGAAGGACTTAGAACATTGGCACCAACCATGGATTACAAGGCCTTTCAGATGGGGACTCTCATGTCCTCATCACCTACAGTTGGATTAGTGCAATACATGCTACATGAAGCTGTCTTTGGAAATCATTTGAAAGCTACAACTGGTCCAAAATGCAAAGGTACAAGAATGGGCATGCCTCAGTAAAACCCTTCATGACATAAGCCTTGGTCATTTGAGTGAGTGGTTATCTTCCCAGTTCTTAAAAACTGGGTCTTCTCCAACGTTCTGGAGAAGGTTGGCTACTGAGCCATTAGGTGTATTTTGTGTAATTCTTTGAAATTACATTTGGACATATAAATTATTTAACTGTTTTTTATTTTTTATCATGTAAGCCACCCAGAATTCATTTGGAGTTAAGTAGCCTTAATGTAATCCTCACTGAAGATTATAAATTTTATCTGTTTAGTTAAAAATATTGGTAGAATATTTCTGAAGAAACACAGAAGTTGAAGACAAATTCAACTATTGGTTACATTTTCAATGATAGGTGAAACAGTCACTATATTTAATCGCTATAACTTTGCTATGTGTATTTTGATATCTAAGTATTTTGAGATTTCAGGTTATACATTTACCTTAATATTTTTGGCCATAGAGATTTCATGATTTAGTTATATTATTCCTGATATAACCCCCGCCTTTCATAATATATTGTTTAATAAAGATATTCCAAGAGCAAAAGTTGACCAGTTTTGTGTGCATTGGATTAGCCCTAATAAAAGTAATGCCTAAGTAAAATTTTCAGAATTGTGGGGTGTGAATCATAGAACCTATTTTATCAACACTTGGATTCAGAAAGAGATTTTCTTTTAACAGAAATAAAATGACTTTTTGTTATATTACTTACAGTAGAATATTATCACTACTACTGATAATTATATTTAAATGCACACAAGGAACAAATATATATATATATAAATATATATATTTTAAAAACTTACTCTAGCCCAGTAGCGAAAAGCCAACACCAAAGGAACAAGGACTGGCTCTAGTTTGCCAAGTGCAGCAAGCAGGTCAGTTGTAAGGCAGGCCACATCATTTCCAGCACTTACTTTACAAGTTAAACCACTAAGATTGAAACAAATTTTGAGAGAAAGTATAAGTTCTATCACTTCCTATGAATGAAATTTGAAAAAAACACCCAAAATATCAATATTTTTGTTTTACATATGCAATTTGCATTAAGTTCTTTTACAATATAGTTTCCCTCAAAAGATATTGAAATCTATTTAATTATTTTAAGGTAACTTTAATAGAAAGTGTATGAATGTGTGCAGATCTCTTATTTTAAAGTCAGTTTGTGACATACTTAATATTTTGTCTAAACTATCATTATTGATTTTGAGACAGTTATAAATATCCACCTTAACAAATTGAGAAAATAATTTTAAATTAAGTCCTTTGCAGCGCCATATGTCCTACAACATTCAAACTTAAGGTATTATCTTAGCCATTATCTTCTGAAGATGAACGTATACAAAAAATACACAAACCTTTTAACATCTTTACAAAAAACAACAGGAACTTTGGCATGGAAATCTGATTCCACATCAGAGTAAGATCCTGAAGGAGAAAATAGAGCATATCAAATAAAAATCGTTTTCATAGTA
Source organism: Tropidonophis doriae (assembly GCA_026931265.2). Classification (NCBI taxonomy): domain Eukaryota; kingdom Metazoa; phylum Chordata; class Lepidosauria; order Squamata; family Natricidae; genus Tropidonophis; species Tropidonophis doriae. The sequence continues at coordinate 8,446 of JAPKID020004328.1, forward strand.
CCTCCATGCTGATTGAAAGTCATCTGGTTAATACTTATATGTATATTTCTGTAAAATCCCCTTATTTTCTCCACAACAGATTATGAAAAAATTAAGAAAGAAATAATAATGGCACAAACTTACCAGTATTTTTTAAAATATCGAGCACTTGTATCAGAACATCTGGATGAGTCATCTAAAATAATATATGAAGTTATTTATTCACATTGATTCTATTTATTCTTGAATTGATTCTATTGAATACAATATTAATATTGTAATCATAATAATATAGACATTTGTTCCCAAAACCCGTTTCCTGCCACACAAAGAATATAGCATATTTTGTGTGTACAAATACATTAAACTACATCTAAGCTGCAAAACTCCTGATAGACAACAGTGAACACCTAGAGTTTTCTGTATCAAATGTTGATCCAAATTTTTGCAGTAGATGTTATGGGAAAGTAAATAAATTGAACTGAAATCCAAATCCAAATCCAAAATAATTTTCCTATTGGGCTCAGTAAAGTTTCAAAGAGATTCAAGACTGGAATGTATAAAACATCCTTCTGAAGTACTTTTTCCAATTTAAGCAAAATGAGCATATTGGTTTGTTTTGCCTTACCTCCAGGCTTCATTCAAAAGTTATAGGAGATGAACAAGGCTTCTCACATACATAGAATCCCCCCCCCACCTACTAGAAACATTGGACATAGCTTCAAATTGACATAAAGTGCTTAATTTGTCCAACAAGGAGAATGAAACTAGCTCAAGAATGAAAACTGCTTCTGAGGCATAAAGCTCCTTGCTGAAACAAAACAGTTTCCTTGAACAGGTCCATTATCTTGATATAGAAAAACATTTGAACTGCAATTTCAATATATTAAACTTCGGGTTTTTAGATAATTTGACAAATATTTAACTTACCGTTGAAGGAAATTTTATATCAATATTAACATCACTGGTTTTAAAAGCAAATCTAGTTAGACAGGATCCATACATCCTCAACGAACACTCTAGAAATACAGAATCAGTTTTGTAAGTGATCATGTAGTTGTGAACACTGGTTCCCCCAAGCTTTTACGTTGTTACAGCTGTCCCCTAATTATGCTAAGTTTCTATTCCCTGTTAAACGCACAAATAAGACAGTACTTATGGGAGACAAAAGGTTCAGATACTCCCCTTGTTTGTTTGTTTTAAATAGACAGGATTGATGAATAAATTATAATTCAGTTTTGGTTTATCAGATTCCAGTTTTTTATTGTTGTATGCAAACTGATAATCATGGTTTGGCAAAAAATCTGGAGATTTGTCCACTAGAAAATGTAATTCTTATACTCTATATATGTATTATCATATTTTTGGGAGTATAAGACGCACCAAGATTTTGAAGAGGCAAATAATTATTTTTTTTTTGCACTCGGCAAAAACCTCCCAAAAATGGGCCTGTTTTTTTGTCCAAAAAAAGGGCATGTATATAGCCTTTAGGAGACTTATAGAGTGCTCATGGGGGATGGGGGGACAGAACTAAGCAAAAAAACACCCATTATTCGTTCATTTCTACCCTCCCCGGCCCCCAGAAACACTCTATAAGCCTCCTAAAGGCTCTGCATAGCCATTTTGGTGAAGGGGGTGGGGTTTCGGGAGGCAAAAAATGCTGTATTCAGTGTATAAAATGCACCCAGATTTTGAGCCTCTTTTTTGAGGGAAAAAGGTGTGTCTTATACTCTGAAAAATAGAGTATATATGTATCCATGTATGTATGTATAAGTCTATACTAGCATCAAGACATAAAAAGAATGGGGTCAGGACATAAAAAAAGTACATGAATACAGACTAAAATTAATGGTCTGATATCCTCCCATGCCCTGTTTTCTTTTCATATAAATAGAGGAAAATTAGAATGAAAAAGATTTGTCTTTTTTAGGAGACTGTGCTTCAATATTTAGAAGCAGAAACTCATTGCACATAATAAAGAAAATGTTATTTTATAAGATGATAGTTAATAAGCACAAACAACAGAATTTCCAACTTTTTTATTTTTTTAGCGTCAAGTAATAATCAATGCCTTGTAGTCTGATATTGTTTTGTTACAGGTAGTCCTCAACCTACAACAGTTCATTTAGTAACTGTTCAAAGTTATAATAGTAATAGCACTTAGACTTACATATCATATCACAGCCCTCTCTAAGTGGTTTACAGAGTCAGCATATTGCCCCCAACAATTTGAGCCCTCATTTTACCTATCTCAGAAGGATGAAAGGCTGAGTCAACCTTGAGCCTGATAAGATTTGAACTGCCACATTGCAGGCAGCTGGCAGTCAGCAGAAGTACCCTGCAGTACTGCAGTCTAACTACTGTGTCACTGTGGCTGGCAATGGTACTCAAGAAGTTATTTATTACCAGTTTTCACCTTTATTATCATTGCAGAATCTCCATGCTCATGTGATCAATATTCAGATGCTTGGCAACAGACTCATGACAGTTGCAGTGTCCAAGTGTCCTGTGATCATCTTTTGAACCTTCTGAGACGCAGTCAATGGGAAAGCCAGATTCATTGACAACCATGTTACTAATTTAATAACTGAAGTGATTCACTGAACAATTGTGGCAAGAAAGGTCACAAAAGGGGGCAAAACTTTTACAACCTTTCTTGCTACAGTTGCTAAGTAAAGTCTCACTTAGCAATGGAAATTTTGGGTCAATTATGGTAATAAGTCAAGGACTACCTATATAAGCCATTATCTTAATTTTGCTATTCTAATTCTAAAATAACCTGTTAGGTGGCAGCACATCTTACCACGCTAATCTCAAAAAATATAACCTCAACTGGGCCTGGTTTGCATTTAGATAAGAGATACCAGGAAGTTACCTGGTAAGGATTGCTGAATAATCTTTTCCATATCATATACAATTTCTTGACGGACTTTGAAATCATCATCAGATATTCCTTTTTCTTTTGCTGCCTCCATCAGCATAAAATTCAAAGCAGCAACTTGTACAGGGGAAGGGGAAGGGAGTGCACGGAGCTCATTTTCTTCTTGCTTTTCCTAATGAAAAACATAAAGATAAAACAATGTTTTGAACTTTGAAAGGAAAATCCTCCAACTATCAGTTTAATTATTCAAAAACCTATTAGAGCAAGAGTTAGAGTAATTTATTAAACAGAATAAGAAAAGCAAGGGGCACAGGTTGGTATTCATGTCCTTATGGCCACTGAATGAAACATGAGCAAGACAGGGAAAAACCATAAGCCAACCACAGAAGTCTCAAGCCTGTAGCCAGTCCTGAAGCCAGTTTGAAATGGTCTGATAATCTG
>JAPKID020004330.1:0-11745 GCA_026931265.2 Tropidonophis doriae
TTTCCTGCCTAGGCAGGGAGTTGGACTAGATGACCTTCAAGGTCCCTTCCAACTCTGCTATTGTATTGTATTGTATATTGTAAAGTTGAAAAGAGGCATGTCATAAAAAGATAGGGAAAAATTGGTGATTGTGGTTCATTTTAATTGCTCAGATAAATAGAACTGAGCATTTTACTGTCTGTACTCCCATTGGCACTGAATTATGAGTCTTTGGTTGTCCCTTGCAGAACAACCAAAGACTCATAATTCCATTATTCCATTTTTTCTTCTTTGCTGAAAATTCCTGAAAAGTAAACTGAATTAGTTCCTTGTCTGCTTCAGGACAAGATAAGCCCCAGAAACTCTATTGCTGACCTTTAAAAGAGAGGAAATGGCTGCCACGTGATTTGGATATTAACAACCCACCAAATTGTTTGTAGCTTTGTAGCTTTTGCCTTCTACTCACAGAAAAATTCTTTAGTGGGCATTTTTTTGTTTTAAAAAAAGCTTCATATAGTGCAATAGTCAGCATTTTTCAGGTTCCTGTTCCAATGTTTATTTAATATAAATCTACTTAACTGATTTTTCACTTGATTTTCCTTTTGTTTAAATCATGTCTTGCAGATTTTATGCTCACTGGTATATGGAGAGCATTAGTTGGTTTTGTGAAAGCTGCAATTGACTCAGGTAATAATTATTTATATGATTCAGCTGTACAGAGACCTTATGAAAGTGAAAAGATACTGAATTTATTTATTTACACTTATAGCTATCTAGATAAATTGGTGTACTATAATCATGCCATGCTACTGTTTGAACACAGCTTGCAGTTAAACTTTTTTATTTACAAGTGATTTGCCCAAAATGGGATCTGGGTAAGATGCAATTAATGTATGAAGCCTGTTACTGTGTCTAGTGTTATAAGATCTGATTGACCACCGTATGCATAACTTATTTCTAGGCAGCAAAAGAGATCGTCCAAATTCGGAAGTACTAACTATGTTGCTGCAGACTTTAAAAAACATTATTTTGTCGAAAGAATTGCCAGTATTAAACTCATTGGTAAGTGTTGATTGCTTCATGATGTTTCATTACCCAAACTAGGTAACATCATTAGTGCTTATGAAAGCACCAAATATCCATTCAATCCAAACCTGAGCTATAAACAAAGGAGAATAGTATTGTCTAATTTTAGTCATGTTTAATCATAATATAGATACCAGTTAATTATTTTACCTTGTTACCTGTTAAATGAAATATTTTGCTTCTTGTTATAGCCCTTGTTAGAAGTGGCTATTAGAGAATTGCCACCAAAAGTATTGGGATCACCAGCCTATCAGATTGCTGACATGGATCTTCTGAATGTAAGTACAATACATATGATGTGTGATACTGCTCAGATTAGTTACACAAAGTATGGTATGCCACATGCTTTGTTTCCTATAAGAGATACAACTGGTAGGATATTAGTCACAAATATTTATAAGTGATTCTCTTAATCCTACTAGACCCTAAATTCCTAAACTGTTGGATATGGAATTTCTACACATTGGTAGAAATCCTCTCCTAAAGCAGAAGTCAAAAACTGATGAGTCAGAATGTCACATCCATCTGCTTAAGTCTTAAGACATTGAGTGGAAACTGAGACATTCCCAAGTTAGATAAAGATTAACACGTCAGTGTGACAGCAAGCCAGTTTAGTTTTCGTACTGTTCAAAAACCAGGAACTGTTTTTCATTATTGTTTCCTGTATAGAAATGCACTTGTCATTTAGATTTCACAAATAATCCATGTAAACAAAAATGTCTTCAATTTTATATCGTTAAGGAAAGGAGTATATAATTCGAACTCTTGACCCCATCCTTCGGTATACTATAACAGTTCATAATTCAAAGGAAGTAATTATATTCTCTTACATATTTCACATTGGATTACTTACAAAACAGGCACCACACTTCATTGTTATTTTGTCACTTAGATTCCCTTTAAATATCAGTAGGATCCACATGAAGCTCAAATAGCGTTCAGTGGAGAGTATGTGCAAAGTTTCATAAATCCTGAAAGAAGGTGAATATTTTTTTAAAGGCAATATGAATTTAGACACAATTCACATATTAATTAAAAGCAGAAAGAACTAAAGATTTGGCAGTTGAATTTACATAATTCTGCCAGCCAAGATGCTAAGAAGAATGCCTGGTCACATTGGTGAACCTTTAGAATGTCAAGGTAATATCTAGGGGTTGAATTTAATAAAAATATGTTGGTTGACAATTGTGAAACAGAAATTTGGTCCTGATGAAAATGTTGATGGTGATGGGCAGAGTTGGTAAGGCAGAATAGATTTTACATTACTCCAATGAATAATAGACTTAACTGCCTGAATACTTTTCTTGACAGGGAACTCCAGCACTGTTCTTAATTCAGCTTCTATTCTGTGAAGATGTTCTTAAATTTGGAGTTGAAAATAGAAGGTAGGTACTCCTGAACATTTTTTTTATACATCCAACTGGATATTTAGTTGCTAAAATATATCTCTTTTGATTCTAAAAGAGAATTTTGATTCTAATTACTTTTTTTCTTTTTGTCAACTAGATTCTTTTTAAACTACGAAACTCTTGTGGAATATACTTTGTCTGGCCCTGCGTCTCCTCTGGCTTTTACTCAGTCTGTACTCACAATTGTGTATCAAAGTGCCGTGCACTTGGAAAATAAGGAATGTTTGTGGCGAATGTGGAGTATTATAGTTAATCCGTTAATTGAATCCATTAAACAGGTATAGTGAATTAGTTTGTCTAGTTATGTATCAATTATATAGAGACACAAAAATATTACTATAGAAATAAAAAACTTTCCAGAATTAGATTTTAAAAATGAACAAGAATGTTCAGGTTTCAGTGTGTCTTAAATATATAAATAGTTCATGTGTCAACCTAGATACAGGTAGTCCTTGACTTATGCCCACAATTGAGCCCAGAATTTAAGTTGCTAAGTGGGGAATTTGTTAAGTGAAGTTTGCCCCATTTTGTGACTTTTGCCACATTTGGTAAGTGAATCACTGCAATTGCCACGTTAGTAACTCGGTTCAATGAGTCTGGCTTCCCTGTAGACTTTGCTTGTCTAGGTGACAAAAGATGATCATGTGACCCCTGCGCACTGCCAGTATCATAAATATGAACCAATTGGCAAGAATCCAAATGTAAATCACGTGACCATGGGGATGCTGCAATGGTCTTAAGTGTGAAAAATGTTCATAAGCCACTTTGAATGTCATTAAATGAACTGTTGTAAGTACAGGAGTACCTGTACAATATTTTAAATGCATTGAATGTTAAAAATTTAGAGGATTTTTCAATTTGGGCTACTTTTTTTTCTTTAGACGAATGAAGTAAATCAAGGGGATGCTTTGGAGTACAATTTCAATGCAATTTACTATGCACTATTGCTACCAATAAACTGTATATTTTCATCTTCTGAATTTCCAGAGGTAGGAAACTTTGAATATCTATAGCGGTGGTGGGTTAGGGTTAACCCCAGTGGTGGATTATGTCGTGCAGGCATTGTACGCTCAGTGCGGATGCACAAATTGCCCGGTTGGGTCAAATAACAGTAAGGTGGGGGGTTGGGCCCTCTGGCGCACCATACCAGAATGGTACCTGGGGCTCCCAACAGGCACCAGTAAGCCCGTAACCCACCACAGATCTATAGTAGTACTTGTCATTTAGAATCTAAGGTTTGTTAAAATGTAATTTGTTTTGCTACAGTTTACCATGAAAAGACTACTACGTTCTTGGTCAGAACTATATAAAGCATTTGCCCGTTGTGCATTATTAGTACCAACAGCAGATGATAACGTATGCTGTGAGGAACTCTGTGCCAAAATATTATGTGGATTAAAAGATGAAGAACCTCTAGTAAGTGGAGTTTCCTTTATCCTAGTACACATACATTTCTTTGTTACTTTCTATGCTGTCTTGACAATCTGTTTTATTTCTATTTCAGAATCAATCCATGTTGGATAGGCTGTCTAATGTTACAGCAGTCATGGTTGAAAGCATCGATTTTGAACCTTATGATATAAAATTTCCATCAGCACACAAGCGTAAGATTTGCTAATATGAAATGTTGCATTATTGAATGGCCTAGCTCTATTTTTCTTCCTTTTGTATTTGTTTCACCTCTTCTAATACACATAGTCTTCAACAATCTTATAACCACATTTGCAGTCAAAACATCTGTCACTAAGCAGTGCAGTTATTGAATCATCACATGGCTATGTACCAATTTTTTGCACTTTTTGCCAAAATCCAAATTCTCCAATTGACTTTGCTTGTTGGAAACTGTCTGGAAAGGTCACAAATGGCAATCCCATGACCGCAGGATGCTGCAGCTGTCATAAATACAGTACCTTTTGTTCTATTCCCACCGCCCCTTTGCTCATCATCTTCTGTCCCACTGCTTTTAATAATAAGATAGGCTTTAGACCAGGGGTTCCCAAACTTGGCAGCTTTAAGACTTGTCGACTTCAACTCCCAGAATTTTCCAGCCAGCATAGCTGGCTGGAGAATCCTGGGAGTTGAAGTCCACAAGTCTTAAAGCTGCCAAGTTTGGGAACCCCTGCTTTAGACCATGGTTACAGAGAAACATGATCTTTTGCCTTCCACAAGTCATATTGCAACTAGTGTATATGAGGGATGGTTGAATCTAAATAACTTTTAATTTTAAAATGCTGTTAAGTTTTTATGTTTCAAGCAAAATTAATGTTAAATTGTTCTTTAGCTCCCCAGACACTAGCGGAGTGGGCCAGAAGAGATAAGAATCCTCTCGGAAAGCTGTCTTCTTTAATTAAACTTCTGATAATACTGATGAACTCTCTTCAGATGTTTATATCCGATGAATGTGACTTTGAGCAATTAGCTGCTATTGGTTTTATGATTGTTGGTAGTCTTCACAATATCATTGGCCGCGTCTCTTTGGCTTCTATCCTTAGACCGCTCTTGAGATTTATTGCAAAACCTTTTGCAGATTTATATGAAAAAATACAGTAAGTATATGTTCATTGTAGGGTTGGGTTTCACTGATGTAGCAGTTGCACACTGATATTATTCTGATGAAATTGTCTCTCACAATAGTCTCCTCACAATTGAAGTAATTATTGAAGGTTATTGCATGTGACTGCAAATTAAAAGAGGACAAAGGCAGATTAGAGATGGGTGGACAAGGTACAGGGGTGATAGATGCACCTTTGGAAGACCTGAAGGTCCAAGTTAGTGAAAGACCATTCCAGAGAAAATGCATCTTTGTGGTTCCTAACAGTGACATTGATTTATGGGCATTCCTATAATCATAAGCATGGAAGATCCTTTGAATGCTACTTCAGCTCTTGACTTTCTAGATATACTTTATTGGTGGCATCCTAATTTAAAGTTCTGAAATTACATCACATTTTAAACCAGGTTTTCATATCAGTTTTTAAATTACTTGAACCAAGTAGCTTTATAATCAAACATTTATTACAACTGCATATGCAAGTTTCACCAAGGAAAAAATTGCTTGTTTTTCTACTAGGAAAAATATCACATAAAAGCTTAAACTTAAAACAGATTTGGGGTTTTGATTGCAGACATTTTTTTTACCCATATGCTCATTAACTGATCTATTAAAAAACGTACAAGATTATGCAGCTAAAATCTTCCGAGTTGAGCAACAGCCTGGAAATATATATAGTATTACAGTAGATTAATGTTAATCTAATGAAAATGAAAATTCTGTTTAGTTGCGTTGCAGAGCATTGGACCATTCCTTAATATGTGTTGATATGGGCATAATTATATTTACCATAGCTACATCTCATTTGAAAGTGCTGGACTGCCTTTAAAAATTGTTCAGAAGGCTCAGCCAGTTGGAAACGTGAGCCCAAATTCTTGACCGAGAAGTCCAGAGAACTTGTAACTTTCTTAACAAAGATATAAACTGTCTTAATATGTTTTTTGTGGGTCTGTCAAAGCACTCTGAGGTTTTACATACAAACCTCATAGTTGAATAGGTCCACAGCACTTGGATAATTTCTTAATGTATTCAGGGTACTCTTTCCTTAATATATGTAGCGTATCCTATTGGCTAAACCAGTATCTACTGAATATCTTACCTATTAGCTGTATTTCAGTTTAAGATTATAGTCAAACTGAGTTGTTATACTGTATAGATGAATAATACCTACATGCAAATTATTATTTTTTCTACAAGGTCTACTAATCCACCTACAAAGTCTGCTAACGCATTGAATCCTGCACTCAGTCGCAAGGTACTTTCTATATGGAAAAAAACTATTTTTCTGATTCTTAAATGGTAACAATATTCAATATGCTGCTGTTCTGGAGTTAATTTTAGAAGAAATGTAGCTTACAGTTTTTATTGGGGGGGGTGCTGTGCTTGACTTTGTAATCACCTAAAGCCCCTGAAGTTGAGTCAGTTTATAAATCTTAGTAATAAATAAATGATGCTCACTTATTCATTTGTGAGAGGTATTCCCAATTCAGATTTACTTCACCATAGAAATACAGTATTGCAGATTGCAGTGGCACTTCTAGCTAGCATGCACTTGGAGACCTATTCTGACAGCAGTATCGGATTGCCATCCTTTTACCTTGATTATATTGTGGTCGGGTTTTGTCAAAATAGACTTATTGCCATTTAAAATGGCCTTCAGAAATTGCAATTGGTTTAGAATGCAGCAGAAAATGTTTAGGTAGATGTTTACAGGCAGGATCATTACTAGTCCTTCAAGGGCTGGACTGGTTACCAGTGGGTTTCTATATCAATTCCAAATATGGGTGATAAGGCCAGATCAGGGACTGCACCTCTTATACCACCTCTTCAAATCTAGAGGAGATATTCTGTATACGTAGGTAGGGATCAACAAAACATCCTTCTTGATGCTTGCAAAGCTCTGTTTTACGGGGTTCCATTGATGCTGTCTCTGGTTGTTTCCCTGGCAATAGAGTAAGGCTGAGAACTCAAGAAAACATCCCAGAGATTTATGCAATAACAAACTATGTCCATATTTTTATGAAGGCATCAGAGTAGGATAGGGAAGAGCCAAACATTGGGAAACCACTATAATGACATGGTGGGAAATATGCTGCTTCATGTATGGGCAATGTGTTTTTATTGCTATTTTTACTGGTGATGCAACGAGCCACCTAGGCTTATTGCATATATAGTTTGAAAATAAATAATACTGCACAGGGTTGTCCATCCAGCCATCAGAGTTCAACCAAGTTCCCGATTGCCCAGTTGCCTTTAGTAGATAACTTGTTTGTGATTTTAATTGTTATAAATTTAATCTGGACAGAGTATCAATTAGAAAGGGCAAGGTGCTTGTTATGTAAATACAAATGAGATTAATACATCAAATATTTTTTTAAAAAAATAATGATGTTTCTTACACCATTTTTGCTTTTAGTGTGAAACGTTACTGGCAGACACCCTTACTTGTTTTCAGTTATACTATATTGCATCCTATGACGATAAAGTCTTGGAAGAGATTTTTCCATTACTGAGAGTAATGTTTTTAAGTAAGAATAGACTGATATGCAGCCATGCTGTTTCATTTTGGAATGCAACATTTGGAAGAGTGGTAACTCTGGAGTACCCTGAAGAATTAAAGTAAGACTTTTTTTTTTTTGTAAAAAGCTTTATTGGTTTTAAAACATTTATAGGAAAGGGTATATAGGTACATAGAAAAATTTGGTAGCTCCCGTGCTGGCGGTAGAAATCCCCCCAAATCTCACAGCTGTACAATTTTAAATATAACATATAAAGGATAAGCATAAACAGAATTCTTACTTTATATCAACCATATGTTCAATCATTTCTTTCTTTGCCATTTTCTATTAAGTATGACATCTTTTGTTTGTGTGCTATTGTAACATTTTGTAGCTTGGAAACAGACATATCCTCATGTAACATAACATAATTTGAATCTAGACATTCCTTTTATTTATAACACATCCTTCTATAGTCATATGGAAAGAGGCAGCACAAGAACAAAGGAATTCATTATTATTTCTACCAGTTGCTTCATTCAATTGAGCATCCCAGAACCAAAACTGATAGGAAGAATGGATGACATTAATGGTTTCATTAATACACTTTTATTAAAGTTTAAAAATACAAAAATTAAAAAGTAATACAAATCAAGAAAAATATAAAGTGAAAAAAATGTTCAGAGAAATGGGCAAAAGGAGAGAGAGAGAGAAATAAATAAGAAAAGACAAGTACAAACAATTTCAATAACTTTTTCTAATATTTCAGTCAAAGACTTGATTTAGTGACCATGTAAAGTTATAATAGCGCTGAATAGTTGGTGCTCACAATAGTCCTTGAAGTTCTGGCTATATCTCAGGATCCCCACAATTATGTGATCATTTGGCAACCAACTTGGATTTACAACAGTTACTGTATTCCACCATCACATGATTGCTATTTGCAATCTTTCCTGCCAGTTTCTTAGGAGCAAAGTCAGCAGCAAGGATCACAAGTTGCTCTTGTCAGTCATTCTTGCTCCCTATATTTATTATCCTGGGGAATCCTGCTGTGGGGTATGGATGTTATATTCCAGTGTGTACAGTGTCTACAGCCAGTCCCCGAAGTGAACAGCCTGATCACATGAACACCAGGCTGCAGCAGCCACCTGGCCATAGTCTGACCACAGCAACCATCTTCATGCCATTGTGCACCGCCCTGGGTCCATTTCGATGGAGAAGGCGCGGTATATAAATCGAAATAAAATAAAAAAAAATTGCGGCATGTATTCCTAGCCATACATGCGCCATGTCATGGCAGCCACCCATGCACCCTTCACTACACCCTTCACTACAAAGCTGCTTCATCAGCCATCCTTTTACCTAGGCACACTCCACAGCACTGCTGGCTTGCTTGGAAGATGCCCAGGACCTGTAACTTCCTGGTGGCTTATATGTTGACTGGTTTTTATGGAAGTCAGCAGGAACTCACAAGCTGTAGTTACATAAGCCCTTCACTTACAACCTGCAAACCTCGCTTAATGATGGCAACAAAGCCGGCTGGGATTGACATTATCAAACAATGAAATATTACGTTGTTATACTTTATGAGAGTTGTTTTTAACTGTGAATTATATGAGAGTTCTTTTTATCTGTGAATTAATGCTTCGCTTGTTTTTCCTTGCTTAAGAACTAGAATCAGCTTTTGGAGAGTTGGTAATTTGAAAAAAAGATCTGGAATTCAGTTCATTCTGTCCTGATAGTCTTGTGTTCAGAACTTCACGTAACCATATACTTGACAGTGGAATTCTGTATGAAAATACAATGATAAATGCTTAATCCTTTTCTCTTCAATTTGTTTAATTAAGAGGTAGCAATTATTTGGGGAAAGCCTTTGTGAAAATAAGGTTCTGTTTGGATTCTAAGCATTTTTAATTGAAATATCCTCATGCTTGAAATTACTAAAGAAAAAGTGTAGTTCTGCTTTTTAGAGTTCAGCTATAATTTTTAATTTTTCACTGCTATTTTATGCTTCCTTGCAGACCTATTTTAAATAAAACAAGACAAAAATTCATACTTTTACTGCCGGCTTTTGAATATTGTGATGTAATGGAGGGATCTAGTACTTCATATTCTGATTATGTAAGTTCTGATTTTTTTCAATTTCATTTTGGAATTTTGTTAGCAGTTCTCTTTGATCTGAGTAAACACAAACTTATATAGCTTTAGTTCAGCCACATTATTTATATTTTAATTTACTTTAGTAAATGACGCTTCAATATGTTTAAAACAGACAGAGAATTCCCAGTGGGGTGTAAACGTCAGTGGGATAAAAGTAAATCCTAATGGAAAAAGGGACTCATTCCTGGCCCTAACCAACGAGCCAAAGGAAGAAAATATTGATTTTCACATTACCCGTAAAAAGGTAAGACATAGAAGTTTACTAATCAAATTATAGTTTTAGTAATTGTATCTCTAGTAGTTTCAGGAAGTATCAATGAAACACAGGCATATCATGGTAGTCCAGATAAGTGGCCCTTTATTTAAAATTATGGTTAAATTTACAAACTTGATCTCCTTCCCAGACATTAGCCGAAGGTCTCCTACTCATCTGTAGACCTGGTGGGCATCATTTCTTTTTGACGTTACGCCTGAGATACAGAGTCCATGTTATTTATGAACTATTTTTCTCTTTTAATGCTTTTTCCTCATACAAGATAAAACTAGAATTCCCAGAGACAAAACCAAATATAAGAAACATTCCTTTGGAAGAAGAAAATACTGTGGACTTTGTGTACATTCCTTTAGAAACAAAAAAGCGACTCTTGACAGAACACCAAAAAGAAGTTCTAAGAACTAAAAGGTTTGTAACATTATATTCATTATTATTAACTTAGTTTTTGCCTGCATCTTGCCTGTGTTTTGAAGGTTAGGAGTCAAAGAATACTCATTCTATTTTGCCAGCCAGCTTCTGATTTTAAAGTTTGCTCCTTTTGTGGCCAGGAAATGCTAGAAGGAGACTTTGAAATGAACAGTCTTTCATGGCCTCAAGGGAACAAAGAGTATAGTTTCCCATACTTTTCTCTGCATATCCACTCCATAACTAGCAAGGAGCTTACTAAACTAAGCTTGCGTGTAGAGAAGAATTCATCATAGAATACCCTTCTCTGCATGGTGTCCTCTAGGTATTTTGAATCTATATATTTTCTAGAATTTTCAGTTAGAATTGTTTTGAAAATGATGGTCTAAAGAAAGAGTTCAATTTCCTTGAACATCCTCTGCAGAAGTAAAAGTTTGGTTTATGTTATGTTTTTTCTGTACAATTTTTCAGGGATGATATTCCTGCCATGTATAATAATCTGGATATGTCTCAAGATGTTCTGTTTTCCCAGGACACTCAGAACCAAGATGATTCATTGTAAGTAATAAGCACCAGAAGAAAATTTAAAATGGGTTTGTGTTTTCAGAGCATCTTAACCAATGATCTTTATTGTAGGGAGACCCTACCGATAGTTGACATAAAGCAAGAACCTGAAGAGGAAGAAGACAGATTAACGCCCCAGGTATGTTTCTACTTTGAATGTTATTTGTGTTTGGGGTAACACAAAGCATTTTTAGCATTTCCTTGATAAAGGATTTATATGAAAGGATTTTATCTGAAATAAATCAATTATTATTATTTTTTGGCAAAAGCTTTGCAGTAATGCAAGCTTTCTGAAATATTGTTGAAGAAATCCTATACCGTTCTATTTGAGTGACATTATAACAGTAAAACAGGGGTATCACACTGGATTTCTTCAAGGGCCAGATCAGCATTGTAGTTCTTCGTGGGGTGGGGGGAAATGGGACAGACATCTCCTCCAGCACCCTGCTGGCCAAAATGGGGCACGAGAGGCTATGTGCGGCATCCGCGTTCCTTGTTTTTGGCCTGGACAGCCTCCTGAAGCACTGTGCCATGCCCCGTTTTGGCTGCCAGAGACACATTGGGAGAGTCTTTTCCTATTTCCAGGCCAGCCCCGTGGGCCAGATTTAAGCACCCTGCAGGTTCAGCCTGCAAGCTTTGAGTTTGATACCCCTGCAGTAAGATATATGTCGAATTATCTAGGCCTGCTTATATTGTTTTTGGTAATCCTGTGGTTTGGGGTATTATATTGGAGAAAAAAATCATTTCATTCTTGATAGAGCTGTTTATCTTTAAATGAAACAAGCCACTACTTTTAATACCATTGTGTTCTGATCATTT
>JAPKID020004331.1:0-11745 GCA_026931265.2 Tropidonophis doriae
ACAGGAGCCTATTGCAGCCTCCGCACGCCCCATTTTCACCCTCTTTTTTTGGGGGGGGGGAAAGTGCAACTTATACGCCAAAAAATACGGTATGTTCAAATAATATTCTGATTGAAAATGGCATATTGAAAAAGTAAACAACTAAATAATGAAGGATTGTAATAATGTGTAATAATGTTAAAATTATATGATTGATTATTGTGATAAATATCAACATTATTATTCAAACCAAAATGAATGACATGCAGATGCCACACTGTTCATGTATTGTTATTGATGGATATTTTAAAATTTTTAAATTATATTTGAAAACTAGTGGCCTGTGGACCAGATGGGTCACGCACTGGCCATGGCCTCTTTAGCGAAGGAGAAAAAAACCACCCTACATCACAGGCTTCAGTTAGCATGCTAAATGTTAAGAGCCATGACAGTAAATTAGAAAAAGCTGTATAAGTATGGTTTGTTTGCCAAGGTTGCTAGGAGAAAGTCTCTCCTCTCTAAAAAGGTCATAGCAGCACAGCTGAGGTTTGCAAAGTTGTATCTGAGCAATTCATAATGTTGCAGGAAATAACAGAGCTTGGACTTCTCAGGATCAAGGAACAGTTTATTGGCAGCCAGGTTGAGAAAGCTAGTCAAAAGCAAACATGTAATTTCTGAACAACTTTCATTATCGAAGCATGCATTCTTATACATTCTCAAAGACAGCATCACACGGAAATACTTAACCCATTTCTTATTGGTTACCTTGAGGAAAAAGCCTTATAAGGAGATGGGGTCTTACTTCTCCTTTTGTCTTGGGCCATACGTGTCTCTAAGCGAACTTTAGCTGAACCTTGTGGTTTTGTGAGAACTATTGAACCCTGCGGTTAGGCACTCATTTCCCGTTCTTTTGTAAGCAGTAACTGCCTATGTCCTCTTTTAATATAGAAATAAAAGGGTCCCTAAGAGGCTGTCTAGCCTGACCCAGTAGGTTTCACAGAGAAACGGAGAAAAATCTTAACAAAGGCTTGAAAGCAGTCCCAACAGCCTCCAGCAGTCTTCAGAGATGGTTATTTTGTGCGGATTAAGAAAGACTAGGAGAAGCTATTCACAAACAAAACACCTTCAATCCAGATGATGGGATTAAGAAGCACAGGACTTTTAGGACATAATAGGATTAATCTACCACCATCAGAATAGCAACCCCCTGGAGCATTTCAAACAAACAACCCCAATGTATAGAAGCCCACCTATCCCAACCCCATTTTGTCAACAACCCAGAAACGACCAGAGGCACATCAGTCCGATCTTGTTGCCCAGAAAACATCAGGTCCATAACAGAATAATTGACTTTGGAGGGACCTTGGAGGTCTTCTAGTCCATCCTCTGTTCAGGCAGGAGAGCCTATACCATCCAGAACAAATGGCTGTCCAATCTCCTCTTAAAGCCCTCCAGTGATGGGGGAGCAGCCACAACCTCTGGAGGGAAGCCATTCCCAAAGAATCCACCTTCATTGGAAGGAGACTTTTTCCATCTTCCCACCAGAAGGAAAGTTGCAGCCATCAGTTTCACAGCGTGCAGCACCAGTGGGCTTAAATTCGGGGAGGGAAGGAACCTGCAGCAGCAACAGAAGCTGAGGTGCTTCAGCCCACTTGCTTCTCTGCTTCCAGGACTCTCCTCCCACCTGCCCTCCACTCACCTTCCAGCTGCTCCTTCCACCGTGGGAACAGCACAAGAGCCGCTCTGCACTCCACTTTCCTCCCATGAGTGTCCCGGAAGACGAAGTTCCCTTTCGCTTCTCCTCTCGTCCCATCCTTTCTAGCAATAGAGCACTCAATGGTTTAAAACGCCTTTTTCCCCAGGCCAAACACGGATGGGTGGAGGGCTTTCTAGGCAAAGATGTTGCCTGATCGCCATCTAGCGTCCTAAAGTGGAAAAACATGCTGGTTCAGGCTCCACCAGGTCGTTCAGAAGATGTTTTCAGTAATTTACATGGAACGCCACGGGTAGATTAGGTCGCAGCAGATCCTTTTCGTCTCCTAGCAACCGACCTTTGCACCTGAGCCAAGTGAAATAGTAAAATGTGACACTACGTAGCTCCGGTTTTGGTGCCTTTGGGTCAGTCTTGATACCTTGCGGTTTCCCTGCCAAGGGTTTTTGGAAGTGGATTCCCCCCCCCCCCCCTTTTCCTGCTTTCTAGGCTTGAGTGGACTGGCCAAAGTTGAACAGAGGTTTTTGTCCCTCAAGTGGGACTGGAACTAAGTGTTATTCTGTTTCTGCTGTTCCAACAGCCAATTCAAGGCTGCACCTATCAAGATTGATGAATCAGGATAGAGCTGGCTGGGACCTTAGCAGTCTTCTAGTCCAACCCCCTGCTCAAGGAGGAGTCTCTATTTCAGACAAATGACTATTTTTTATAACTTCCAGTGATGACACACTCACAACAGCGGAAGACAAGCTGTTCCAGTGGTTAATTGTTCTCCCTGTTAGGGAGTTTCTCCTTAATTCTATGTTGCGTCTCCTTGATTACCATAGTTTTCACTCAGTGTTTCTTGCCTTGCCTTCTGATCTTTGGAAAATAACTTCACCCTCCTCTTTGTGACAACCACTGAAATATTGAAATTTTGCTATCATGGCCTCCCTTTGTCATCCTTTTCATTAGACTAGACCAGTGATGGGGAACCTTTTTGTAAACATGTGCCAAAATTGTGTATCCATGTGCACACCCACAATGTAATATAGGTTGGCTTTATTTAATTTTGCTTGATATTTAAGACTCTGAAAATTGAAATTAAGACTCTGGTCCAAGAACCTCTTGGTGTTTCCACACACCAGGCCTGGTCTTAGTTGTTGGATGTCCTTGAAAGGCATTATATGATTGTGACATACTAAAAAAGATTGTGAGCTGCCTCAATGGACAGGAGGCATGGGAAGGGCCAGGGTCGGTGGATGGAGTGGGGCAGCGGCTGAGGGCATCAGCATGCTCCAGCTGCTTTCCCGGGCAGTACTGCCTACACTACAAGGAAATCTGTCCACCAGGACATGTGAGGGGACAGGATGGGTAGGGTGGAATCTTTTAATCCTGGACACTGCAGCCAGAGCCTCCTTGCTTCACTAAATGAAATGTTGTAAGTCGAGGACTACCTCTAGTTCCCCTGTACTCCAAGGTCTTTGAAATGTATGCTTCAATGGTTCTGAAATCACCTTTGCTAGTTCCTTCAGAACTCTGGAATCCAGTCCGCCCAAATCCAGTGATTTGAATTGATCTAGAGCCGACGTATGTTCTGTTACTTTATTTTTACATATTCTAATTTGCATTCCTAATGTGGTGTTTATGGTTCTGTTTTTGATAAGTTATATCATGTTTACATTTTGGGCAAAAACACATGTATTCTCTTTGTGCCTTCTCCCCCCTTATTATACTCCTGTGAATTAGCAAGATTTGTCTGAGTCTCCTCTGAATAGAACCCACATGCTGCGGACTTGGGAGATGTTTCCCCCTCACCTCTTTAGTAATGGAGTTTGCATGTCTTCCAAGGTCATTTTCTTCCGTCTGAGCACAGGATAGGGTACATATAGTGCTGGGTTAGGAGCAGGGATGCCCAATTTGTGTCCTCCACTCAGTCATGGAAAGTCTCCAGTGATTATCCACACAGACCATTCACTAGCAAACCTCGGAGATGCCCTTGCACCCCAATAGTTGTATAGATGGCTTCAAGTCTTGTTGTAAACATTGACAACAAGCTGAATTGGGCCTGAGTGGGCACAGGAGGAATAATCAGACTGGAATTTCTGGAGGAGTGAGTCAAGGTGTTTACATTCCCTGGCCATATCTCACAGAGACAATAGCCTAAATAGCCCTGTGAGAGATTCAGAGGCTTTGGGATCATTGAAAAGCTTTCTGACACCTACCATATTTTTCAGACTATAAGATGCACGGGAAGCATAAGACGCATCGGAGTATAACACCCAGCAAAGTTTTGAAGAGGAAATTTTTAGCAAAGAGAGACCTGGTGTTGGTTTTATTTTTTTTTAAAGAGCATGAATAGCCCTTAGGAGGCTTTTAGAGTGCCTGGGGGGAGGGGTAAAATCGAGCCTTTTTTTCCTCATTTCTACACTCCCAAGCCCCCAGGAGCTCTCTGAATGCCTCCTAAAAACTATGCAGAGCCATTTTAGTGAAGGGGGCAGAGTTGCACTAAAATGTGACACCAAGGAAAGAAAACAAGGAAAATGGATTAAATATATTTTTACTATTTTAGTGTGGTACATACTAAAAAAGATTGTAACCTGTCTTTTTGAATGGCGTTGGTGAAATAAACAATCAAAACAAATAAAAAAGAGGAGCTACTTTTTCACCCAGAGGATCACTGCTCTATGGAACTCTCTGCCAGAAGAAGTGGTGACAGCTGTCAGCCTCAATACCTTTAAGAATTAGACGAATCATGGAGATCGAGTATCAATGGCTATCATTATGGATGCCTAAGGACACCCTTTGGGTTGGAGAGATAGGCAGGATATTTCTCAATGCCATTTGCAGGGAATCATAAGCAGGTGAAGACATCTGCTTCCTAATACCCTGAAGCAAATGGTGAACCACTGTGTGAGACAGAATGCTGGACTGGATGAGCTGCGCCTGTTCCAGCAAGGCTGTTCTTATGTTCTTATGTAATCTTAGAATTCTTTGGAGTCTTCTAAGGCCAGGAAAATCAGGACAATCCATCTGCATATTTGAAGGATACAAACCTCCCCAAAATGACCTGTTTTTTGCAAAAACGGGCCCACCTCCCCATCCCCAAAGGCATGAATAGCCTTTAGGGGGCTTGCAGAGTGCTTGGGGGAGGGGAAACGAGCAAAGAAACAGCCTGTTCTTTGCAGAAATGGGCCCGTTTTTCGTTAAAAGGGCATGGATAGCCTTTAGAAAGCTTATAGAATGCTCTTGAGGACTGGGGGACTTAAATTGAGCAAAAAGTGGGTCATCTGGTCTTTGGAAAATAACTTCACCCCTCCTCTTTGTGACAGCCACTGAAATATTGAAATTTTGTATCATGGCCCCCTTTGTCATTCTTTTCATTACACTAGACCAGAGATGGGGAACCTTTTTCTAAACGTTTTGTAAATTGTGCTTCCACGTGCAACAGAACATGTGCAAACCCACCTGCCCATGTGTGCATATCAGCCCCCCTGCACATTCCTACATGACCCCTCCATGCAGAGGAGAGTTTTCGTCCTCCCTAGGCTTCAAGAAAGCCTCTGGAGCCTGGGGAGTGTGAAAAATGGGCCCAACGGGCCAACCAGAACTTAGGAAACAATCCGTTTCCAGTTTCCAGAGGGTCTCCAGGGCACCAGGGAAGAACGTTTTCATTTCCAAACTTCTGGTTGACCCATTGGGCGCGTTTTCTGCCCTCCACGGGCTCCGGAGGCTTTCCTAAAGCCTGGCGAGCGCAAAACCGGCTTCCTGTGGCCCTCCGGACGCCAGAAACAGATTGTTTCCAAACATCCGATTGGCCCATTGGGACCGTTTTTCACCCTCCCCAGGCTCCATAGGCTTTCCTGAAGCCTGGGGAGTATGAAAACGTTACCCACTGACCGTCTGGAAGGCTGAAAATCAGTTGGACGGCACACCCATATACACTGGAGCTGATGGCTCGCATGACGGCAGATAGGGCCCTGTGTGCCACCTGTGGCACGCGTGCCATAGGTTTGCCATCATGGGACTAGTCCTACCCAATTCCTGTAACCATTTCATTTTTAGCTTCCAGCCCCCTAATCATCTTTGTTGCTCTTCTCTGTATGCTTTCCAATGTCTCAATATCTTTCTTTATATTGTGGCGACTAGAATTGAATGCAGTATTCCAAGTGTGCTGTTACTAAGGCTTTGTAAAGCGGTACTATAACTTCACATGATCTTAATTCAATCCCTCTATTAAAGCAGCCTTGGATCATATTGGTTATTTTGGCAAAAATCTTGGCAAGGTTTTTTGGAAGCGGACTTCCCCTTTCAAGGCCTGAGAGGATGGGACAGGCCAAGGTCTGGCTTTGTGCCTAAAATCAGAGCAGAAATGAGCATCTCGTCAGGCTCTATCTTGGCGACCACCAAACTGGGCCTTCTTCCTCCTCCGCTTTCAAGATCCAGTATCCTCAAAACAACACAAACTTTACAACTTTCAATCTTGGTTTCAAATTTTCATTCTGAGGAAATGGACTGTTTGTCTGAATGGGGACTTATGTCTTTTGCCCTCATCTTGTAGACCAGGGATCTCCAACCTTTGCAACTTTAAGTTTGAAGGACGTCAGCTCCCAGAATTCTGGGAGCTGAAG
The DNA here is from genome assembly GCA_026931265.2 of Tropidonophis doriae. Taxonomy (NCBI): domain Eukaryota; kingdom Metazoa; phylum Chordata; class Lepidosauria; order Squamata; family Natricidae; genus Tropidonophis; species Tropidonophis doriae. Next base: position 6,298 of record JAPKID020004331.1, read on the forward strand.
TTCTTCAGACTTAAAGTTGCAAAGGTTGGAGACCCCTGCTGTAGACCATCCCCTCTGACTCTTAGGTTGGCTTTCTTTAATTTTGCTTGATATGGTCATATAGCCCTGTGAAAGATTCACAGGCTTTGGGATCACTGAAAGGGTTTCCGACTCCTAACTATAATAAGATGAGACATGATAAAGATGATGCATTAAAATATGACATCAAGGAACGAAAACAAGGAAAATTGATTAAATTATATAGAGGCCAGGCGGTGGGCTGACAAAGAATTTGTGGATCAGCTGGGCCTGGCCCAACTTCAGAGAATTGCCACAGGGGCAATGGAAACCGCCATAGCGTTTTCCTGACAAGGTCAGGTTCATACCAGGGTCATTTTAGTAGTTTTTTTGGGGAGGTTATTTTTGGGTTAGGGTTAGGGGGGTATTTAGCCCATGTCCTGAATGGGACAGTATTATTTTCAGGGAAACACAATGGTCAGTTTCTCAGCTAGACTTACAATGGGACATTGTAAATCAAATTCACTCAATCAAATTCTCACTTTGGGCCTCAGGTGGATTTTCTTGTGTGCAATAAGGCTGGAACGTTGCCTGAACGACCGTCCACACTCAGGGCACTTAAATGGTTTCTCATCTGTATGTATAAGCACATGATTTATGAGGTTACACCTATATCTGAAATCTTTCCCACAATCTGGACACTCATACAGTTTCTTTCTTGTGTGAGTCCTCTGGTGTTTAACCAGATTAGAATTCTGACTAAAACATCTCCCACAATCAGGAGAACTAAAAGGTTTCTCTACTGTGGTATTCTGGTGTCTCACCAGACTGGAATTATAACCAAATCTTTTGCCACAGATAGGACATTCAAAGGGTTTTTCTCCTGTGTGAGTTCTCTGGTGTACCACCAGGCTGGAATTCTTAATGAAACGTTTCCCACAATCAGCACATTCAAAGGGTTTCTCTCCTGTGTGAGTTCTCTGGTGTATCACCAAGCTGTAATACTTAATGAAACTTTTCCCACAATCAGGACACTGAAAAGGTTTCTCTCCTGTGTGAATCCCCTTGTGGGTAATGAGGTTCGAACTCGTGCTGAAAGTTTTCCCACAATCAGGACATTTAAAGGGGTTCTCTCCGTTATGACTCCTCTGGTGGCCAATGAGGTGGGAATTCTGACTGAAACTTTTCCCACAATCAGGACACTGAAAAGGTTTCTCTCCTGTGTGAATCCTCTGGTGGGTAATGAGGTTCGAACTCTTACTGAAACTTTTCCCACAATAAAGACATTCAAAGGGTTTTTCTCCTGTGTGAATCCATCTGTGGTAAATGAGCTGGTAACTGTTACGGAAAGATTTCCCACAATCAGGACATTCAAAAGGTTTTTCTCCTGTGTGAATCCTCTTGTGGGAAATGAGCTGGGAACTCTTACTGAAACTTTTCCCACAATCAGGACATTTAAAGGGTTTTTCTCCTGTGTGAGTCCTCTGGTGTATCACCAGGCTGGAATTCTGAATGAAACTTTTCCCACAATCAGGACATTTAAAGGGTTTTTCTCCTGTGTGAGTTCTCTGGTGTATCACCAGGCTGGAATTCTGAATGAAACTTTTCCCACAATCAGGACATTCAAAGGGTTTCTCTCCTGTGTGACTTCTCTGGTGTATCACCAGGCTGGAATTATGAATGAAACATTTCCCACAATCAGGACACTGAAAAGGTTTCTCTCCTGTGTGAATCCTCTTGTGGGTAATTAGGTTGGAACTCGTACTGAAACTTTTCCCACAATCAGGGCATTGAAAAGGTTTCTCTCCTGTGTGAGTCCTCTGGTGTATCACCACATCGGAATTCCGAGTGAAACTTTTCCCACAATCAGGACATTCAAAGGATTTCTCTCCTGTGTGAGTTCTCTGGTGTATCACCAGGCTGGAATTCTGAAACTTTTCCCACAATCAGGACATTTAAAGGGTTTTTCTCCTTTGTGAGTTCTCTGGTGTATCACCAGGCTGGAATTCTGAATCAAACTTTTCCCACAATCAGGACATTCAAAGGGTTTCTCTCCTGTGTGAATTCTCTGGTGTATCACCAGATACGAATTCCGAGTGAAACTTTTCCCACAATCAGGACATTCAAAGGGTTTTTCTCCTGTGAATCCTCTTGTGGGAAATGAGCTGGGAACTCTTACTGAAACTTTTCCCACAATCAGGACATTTAAAAGGTTTTTCTCCTGTGTGAATCCGCTTGTGGGAAATGAGCTGGGAACTCTTACTGAAACTTTTCCCAGTATCAGGACATTAAAAGGGTTTTTCTCCTGTGTGAGTTCTCTGGTGTATCACCAGGCTGGAATTCTCACTGAAATTTTTCCTACAAACATATTCAAGTGGTTTTTCTCCTGTCTGAGACCTCTGGTGTTCAAGAAGGTGAGAATTCCAACTGAAACTATTTCCTCATTCCAGGACATTTACATTCTCACCTATGTGGATCATCTTGTGGCTAATAAGGTTGGAGTTGGTACGGAAACTTTCCTTACAATCAGGACATTCAAAGGGTTTCTCACCTGTGTGAGTTTTCTGGTGTATCATGAGCTGGAAATTCTGAGAGAAACTTTCACTTCCTGTGTGAATCCTCTGGTTTCTCATAAAGTTGGAATATCTATTGACAAGTTTCCTACACTCAGGACATTCAGATGGTTTCTCCCTGTTATCAGTCCTCTGGTGTTGAACCAGGCTGGAATTGGTACTGAAACGTTTACCACAATGAGGACACTCAAAAAGTTTCTCTCCTGTGTGAGTCCCCTGGTGTCTTACCAGGTTCTAATTGTGACTGAAACATTTCTCATAATCAGGACTTTCAAATGGTTTCTCCTTTGTGTGAATCCACATTGCCATGGTTGCTAAAACAAATACCCTTGCTTAGTGGTGCTTTGATTCAGCTGTTTTCTTCCTCCCAGAGCAAGGCATGCAACACTGTCTGCTCTACGTGACTTTCCAATTTATCTTTTCCTCCCCACTGACGTCCAGTTATTTCCCTGTTTTGCTGAATGGAAAAAACAATCTCCCTTTTCATGTAATGTACGCTTGAATTTCACACTCTACTTTTCCCAGCTAGAAATCTCTTCTCAGTTTTCTCTCAATTCTCTCTCACCTGCTGAGGAAGGTAAAGAATTGTGTGGTTTTCTGAAGGAAATGGAAAATATTTTGATTTCTGTGCTGTTGCTTTTCTATTCAAGGTTGCTTGTTATCCTCAGTTGTCCAGAGTGCTCTTATTGCCATTCTCTTTGTCTATAAGATTAAAATAAAAGGGTATAATTAATTAATTAATTAACTAATCTATATAAATAAAAATTTAACAATAGTTTGTTCAAAACCGCTAATCTCAGAAAGTACTGCAGGGATTGCCACCACATTTTCACACAGTGTTCCTAAGAAATAAAGTAACAATATGTAGATTGTGTGGATGGCATACCTATGCCATGTGCATGCTACACAAATGTAGAAGTGATGCACATATGAGTTTTTTACCTCCCTTTAGCTCCTTCCACCCAGCTGCTTCTTATGCTGCATCACGCACACGTGCAGCATCGTGTACTGATGCCGTTCCCCCACGTTTTCAACGTCTTTCTTGCCATGATGATCCTCTCACAGGCCAAAGGGAAAGACCTGTGGGGGAGGGGAGAGGGAAGGAGAAGGAGATCCAGAGTGCAGACCTGGAGTCCTCCAGGGGAGGGGAGGGAGGACCTGATGGTCGCTGGGAGGGAGGGGGGCCTGGAAGAGGTTGACTGGGGATGGGGGCTGACTTCTAGGACTCCGACATCTCATCGCCGCTGCCACCCTCCACCTCCTTCCGGGCTTCCGACCATGAGAAGAGGGCTCAGAAGGAGCCACCGCTGCTGCCTGCACTCAGCCTACAGTGCCTATGACCACGCCGGCCAGCACCTGCACCCGGATGGGAAGCCGAGGCTGCCATCCCCACCCTCCTCCTCATCTCCAAGGCCGGTGGCGGGGCCACAGGAAACTTGGCATTGCTGCCGCCCTGGCCACAGAGGAGCTTTCATGCCTTTTCGAGCTGGTCCTTCCTTTCTTTTGGGTGGGGGTGGGATGGGGAGGGAAGGAAGGACCTCATGGCCGCTGGGAAGGAGGGGGGCCTGGAGGAGGTTGACTGGGGCGTGGCGGTCTGGGGAGGGGAGGTAGAGGGATCGAGAGAGAGGGAGAAATACAGTAGGTATGTACAGGATAGAGAGAGAGAAGGAAAAATACAGTACATAGGTAAGTAGCTAGGTAGAGGGACAGAGGGAAATATACAGTAGGTAGGTAGAGAGATAGAGAGAGAGGAGGGGAGAAATCCAGTAGGTAGGGAGGTAGGTAGAGTAAGAGAGGGAGGGAGAGGGATGGGAAACTGAGGCAGAGAAGGAAGGGGGTCGCTGAGAGGCTCTATCAGGGGAACTTTTTTTATGTAACCAAACTTGGCGACAGCAACGCATGGCGGGTACAGCTAGTTATGAATAAAAGGGATGTAGAAGATGAGGGGGGGGGAAACATTTACATTATAATGAAAAAGTAAAAACGTGCCACAATGCTCCAATAAGCTTTTACATTAGTCATGATTCATTGATGAGGCATGGAAGACTACCCAGATCCAAGTTTGAATATCCAATGACAAAATTCATTTGTTGACTGGGTCAATCACAAATTCCTACCTGAGCAAAAGGTTGTTTTCAAATACAGTCAAGTGAAAAAGAAAGTACACCCTCCTTAATATCTTTGATTTTACTTATTAGAACATAAAAATATCTCAACAGAAAAGAATAATAAAATTTGAAAGGACCTTAGAAATCTTCTAATACAGTCCCTGCTGAAGCAGGAGACCCTGCACCATTTCATATAAATGGCTCTCTTCTGAAAAGCCTCCAGTGATGGAGCACCACAACTTCAGAAGACCAGCCGTTCTGCTGGTTACTTGTTCTCGCCATTTGGAAATTTCTCTGCTTCCATAGTATAAAGGTGACAAGTAGCAACCAAGTACTGCTAATAAAGTGACCTTGATCAATTGATCATCAGCAAATGTAGCTTACATCTATAATAACTGAAGCTGTAAGAGTTTCCTGGTCTAATAAACAATAAAGAATGAGCAATGATCTTAGAAAAGCAATTGTTGCCCCTCGTCAATTTGGGAAAGTTTAAAAGGCCATTTTACAGGATGAAAAAGGAATTATACAACACCGGAAGGAGGAAAAAAAACATAATACAGTATTGCTTTCTAAAAACTATATAATAAAGAAAACATAATGCAAGAAAATATTGAACAATATTTGAACAAAGGAATTTACAAGAAATCGAGGAGGCGAAAAGAGAAATGTTAAAGAGGAAAATCATAATGATGAAATTAATGGAAGCAGCGAGGAGACAGAAAAGCAAGACACCGAGTCTGGAATACCTGTAGAATTTTATAAAAATATAC
>JAPKID020004332.1:0-11745 GCA_026931265.2 Tropidonophis doriae
AAAGAATCTAATATCCATCCCTACTATAAATTGTTATCTGTTAGATGTTTAACAACTTCCTTAGCAATATATTTTGAGGCTAAACAATTATCATAATGGATACTTTATTTGGATTCCTGTATCATGCATACAAATTGAACCTGAAGGCATCAATTCTTTGATTATATATTTCAAAATTCCATGAAATATTTTCAATATTTTAGAAAGCAAGAAATTCTATTTCATACTTTGTGCACTTGCTTAATATATACATTTGAGTTGTCCTGTAGTTGCTGTGATAAATGCAAATCACCGGTACCTATTTCTGAATGGCTGATTATCAATTTGAACTCATGCATGGCAATTATAAACCCATTTTATAAACCATCCTAAATGAATGTTTTCCTAAATATAATTAAAAGCAAGTAAATGCTAAATCAGACACTTCACAATTCACATAATTATAGCATGGTAACAGACAGGTCATCAACATAACATAAAGATGGAGCTACAATAATTTTACTGCACTCTCCATTGCAACCAAACTAACTAAAGAAAAAGCTGTTTAAGCAGAATTGTTTAACTCTTAATCTAGTTGTCTCAGTCTCTATGGCTATAATCAGCTTCAACATTTTAAAGGGGTTTTAAAAAAGGTGCAGAATTCCTCTACCTAGGAAGCAACATTAGAAATGGATTGTGCCATTGAAGTCCTTTCCACACACACACAAAAAGTGGTCTTACCATCAAATGCCATAGTCTGATACTTCATCATCTCTTCATAACTTTTCCGGAGGTACTCGGCAGCCTCCCCAAATTCTTCCCTGTCCATCCTACTCATATTGACTATTGGAAGGATAAAGCCTAGTCAGCAGCAAACAGATCAGCCAACTACCCTAGAGTATAAAAAGACAAAAAGAAAAAAAAGGAAGAAAAATATATTTTAGTCAATAATACAGCCAAACCACATGTATCTGTCCTGTAATGACTAACCTTTTAATTGCTGGATGATATGAAAGCTGGATTATATGAAAGCATCAGTATTGGGATTCAAATAATTTAACAACTAGTTCTCTGCCCTAATGATTTCTTCCAACAACCAGTTCACCAAACTGCTCAGAAAGTTAATAAACAGTTCTCCTGAAGTGGTGCAAACTGGCTGAATCCTACCACTGGAAAGCATGCAAATTTATGTATTCTATAAATTAAAAAATAGTGTTCTAATATTTATACACTGCATCAGATTTATTCCAAATTATAAAACTAGCTACATATATGTACTAATTTTAATTATATAATATATTTTTTATTTCTATCATTACTCCATAGCGAGATTATATTAAATAATGAAGAATGTATGCCCATTGTATAATATCAAAAATCAGACCAAGATGCAACTACTTTAGGTTTACTTGAAAGACAATCAGCATCCCAGGAAATATTACTAGTTAGTCCATTTGTATTTAATGAGCACTCCACCAATAGGCTGTAAATTATATTAGTTTCATGTCTTTGCCGGCTTTTACCTCAAAGGAATTTGACTGAGTTAGCATCCTGTGTGATAGGTCACCACAGTGCCAAGTAACACTACAAGATACTATGAAACCCTATGCATCTGTTCTATCACACACAGAGACACCCAGAACTATTAAGATAAATTGATGGTAACAGCAACAAGATTATTAACATCACTCATTTTATAAGCCCCAACTACTGCTATTTGTTACTAAGTCTTGCTCTAGCAACAGATAATATCTTCACATCCATACATACTGAAGCAATCACAGTTTCAGTCACACCTGCTGCCACCCATGACTTTCCACACATGATAAGTGTGCATTCTTTTCATAGTCCCTTTAGCCATATTATGACTCCCAAGTTTGTCTTCCAGGCAATAGTTCATGTTCTTCTGCTTCCCTTATTGTTAAAAAAATGCACTAAGGAAAGCAGGGCTTCAGGACAGGACAGACGTGCAACACAGACATGCTTTTCATTACCAACCTGGGCTATGGGGCTGAGTGACTCTGTGTGTGTGTGTGCTGTGAGGCTCCTTTTTATTGTGCCTGTCAAGGTCAGGATAGGGAGAGATATGTCAGAAATTCCCATGTGTCATATCCACACAGCTCCATTGGTGCTGCTATCCTATTGCCCATAGAGACACAAAAGGCAAACTTTTATCTCTCTGCCGATGCAGGCTGGTTATTTTTACCCCATATTGTCTGGCAATCACAAAGGCAGGGAGAGAGACGCTCTTGAGGCAGCACAGTACTTTGAGTTCCAAGCCATTCTAAAAAAAAATAAAAATGGGTTAGATGAGCAGCTTCTGCTTATCCACCTTTGTCATTCTTTCAACCTCTGGCAGGCCTCGATACCTACCAAGAAGGTAGTTTTTTTGAAAAGGATGCCAGAGTGATATTTTTCTTTCGCCAATGACTCTGGCAACCTCAGGGTCCAGATGTAAACCCAACCATACTGTAGTTGTGGTTCTGATCTTGCTTGGTATTATTTCAGACATTGTGATTAAAATATGTAAGAAATCTGATTTGAAGTGAAAGGAAAATCTGGAAGGAACTGGATTCTGCGCTTACAGAATTGCCATTCCATTTTAACCATCAGAGAGGGGGTGGAGGGAGGGAGGGAGATGGGGAGGGAAGGAGGTTTCCCAGTCCATATACTGGTGAATTAGCACCTCAGGCTGTTTTATTTTTGTAGCCCTTCAGTTACAAACTATAAGCCCAGCTCTGAAAAAATGTAGGTGTTCCTCAAATCGTCATGAATTTATGATAAACCAAGTATTAGGATAAAGTTGCTGATTTACAAAGCAGTGTTCATTACAATGGAAAATATTTGCCATTTTTTCTACTCCAACAAAGCATATACTGTATTATGAGTTTTCAGGTTATCTAAATGCCAAAAGAAAGGCAAAGATCTAGAGCATAGGATAAAATAATGATAATGTCATTATGCAGAGTTATAACAGGAATTGTATTTTGCTGAAGGGTGGCTTTGCACTGTGGTTTGGGGGTTACTAAAAACTTACTGGCTGCAACTAAGAAAGTTCTGCACCAAAGGAAAAGGGATGTGCAGATGGAAAAATGAAGTGCTTTTTGGCATTTAACAAATGGTGCTAATTCCACCTTCTAATTTGTAGGCAAATTAACAAATTTATAAATGGAGGGTGCACACTCTGGATAATTCCTTAATATGTTTGTATAGCATTAGTAAGTATGTGTAAATTAATACACATGGGACTACTGAAAAAAACTCTTTTCCCTTGAAAGCTTTTAGAGACTCTAAATGTAAACATCTTCAAGAGAACCATTATGGTGTAGTGGTGAAGACTTTAGATTAGAAACCAAGAAATAGTGAGTTCTAGTCCTTCATTGGGCATGAAGCCAGATGGATGATCTTGGGTTAGTCACTTTGTCTTGGCCCTAGGAAGGAGGAAATGGCAAACCACTTCTGAAAAACCTTGCCAAGAAAACTATAGGGACTTGTCCAGGCTGTCTCCAAGCATCAGACACAATGGGAGGGGCGGGGCAGGACATACTCTAGAACAGGGGTCCCCAACTTTTTTGGCACTAGGGACCGGTTTCATGTAAAAAAAATTCTGTGGACCGGTGGGAGCCTCCAGCGGATGAGTTGAGTCACGTGGGCCATACGCGCATTCAGCGGTCACGTGGAACCCGAGGCGAGAACCCGCGTCTTGTGAAAATGCGACCCGGGGAGGGCGCCTTGCTGCCAGGGGTCCCGGGCAAAGGATCCTCGGCTGGGGCAGGGAAGGACGGGCAGGAGGGCCTGGCAGCCCCTTCCCCCCGGAAGCTGGTGCCCTGAACCCCCCAATGCAGGCCGTTGCCCCGGTGCTTCCCCCGGAGAGTTCCCTGTCCAGCCACCAGGATAGCAGAGCATTTGCTACACTTTCCTAAGAGTTGCAGTACTCTCTCCACTGCTCATTCCGGTCCAGTTACTATCAAGCCACGGACCGGCACCAGTCCATGGCCCAGGGGTTGGGGACCCCTGCTCTAGAAACATTCCCAGTTGGGTGCATGTGAACATGTATTATTATTTAGAGTAGACCTTTGTTTAGAAGAGATCCCAGTAAGATTTTATTTCTTATAAGTGACCTGCAAACAATCTTGAGATTGCATTTTGTTCTCTCTTTTAGGGAGTTGAACAAAAGAAAATATTTCCCAAAAAGTGGATTTGACACTACAGCTGCTATATTTTAAATGGCAAAATAAATTAGTGGCAGCTAACAACATTCAGATAGGCACAGTGGCTTAATACTCATTGACATTGGACAATGTTGACAAGACTTGAAACAGTGAATGGCCTTTTGCTTCTTTTGTGTATCCAGGGTCATAAGGATTGGTTGGCTCTACATTTAATAAAATAAGATATATGGCCTTTGTTGAATTGTTAAGGTATTATGGTAGCAGATAGTGTTGTTCAAAAATCAAATAAAACCATAATTAATGTTCCAGTTGGGGTGAAACTTGAATAGAAATAGGAGAGTTATATAGACTTTTAATTTCATTGTTAAATGATTGTGGAGATGGGCCTTAAACTCTCCTATTTTTATAAACTTGTGAATAGGCCAGGAATTTTAGGTACCAAAATGTACCTAACAAATCAGGTTCAATTTATCTGCAGATGGGCTTATATACTGTATGAGTATATATGTAAATTAATGATGGGTTTAAATTAATATAAGGATAGCCATGCAAATAAATGAATGCATTTAGCATATATAGGATCTATGATTAACTTTAAATATTTCATCTCAGATAATGCCAATTTTATATCCTTTCTGAGGATAATCTGTGGGAAATAAATCTGTTGATATTTTTGCTCTATGCTACGTTTTATATCGGTCTCTATAGTAGCAGTGGCATAAACATCAGCAGAGTTAATCTGAGAAATCCAGAAACTTTACATAAGGTAATTGGGTATATATAGAGAGAATGACACATGTATAGTATACCTATGTATACTAAATGTGCAGTGCTAGTTAAGGTATTCCATTTAAAACTTGGAGGATGGTTCTAGTTGCCACTTTATTATGGACCTCATAATCACTCAGTGATTTTGAGCCTGTCATTATTTCGCAACATAATTCACAAGGTTATTGTAATGAAGATCAGATTAGAGAAAAATCCATATAAATGACCTTCAGCTCTCAAGAGGAAGGCTGGATATAAATGCAATGCACATAATAAATAATACACAAATTAAATATAGCACTATAAAATCACAGCAGTTACATCTTCTTTAAAGAAGGCAGCATACCAGGTGGGAAACAAAGGTTTGCAAGGCTGTTATGGATGGAGAATTCCATCTCAGGTTACACGGGTTTGTATGAAATCCCAAGGTGGACTGTTATGCTATTGCTAATTACCAGACACCCCTCTGAAGAAATATTTCTCCGTTAAGAAGCTCTGATTAGATGCAGGAAGTGAGACAACTGCAAGCTGTTGGGTCATTTGCTGAAAGGTTCTGCACTCAACAGATCTTGCCTATCAGCTGCTGTGAGAAGTGACTGGAGCAAGGAGGCTAACTCAGAGATTAGATAGAGGCAATCTATGGAGAAGCTATTTCAAGCATGTTTCCATTTTGTAAGACTGGACACTTATCCAGCAGTGTTCAGAGATCTTGTATCCTTTCATCCTTTCCTCACCCCCAACCCTGGGGTCATATTAATGGTACCAAGAACAACTATGACTCCTTTAACTTTGTAGTATTTTATGCTCAGGCAGCAGATTCTAGGGGATGGAAAGGAAAAGTTAACTGCAATATTTATATTTATTTATATTTTGGCATTTCTGGACCAACTATTTTCTTCAAAGAGGGACTGTGGGTGATATACGGTACAGTATCAAAATACAGGTGAAACTCGAAAAATTAGAAAATCGTGCAAAAGTTCATTTAGTTCAATAATGCAACTTAAAAGGTGAAACTAATATATGAGATAAGACTCGTTACATGCAAAGCAAGATAGTTCAAGATGTGATTTGTCATAATTGTGATGATTATGGCATACAGCTCCTAAAAAACCCAAATCCACAATCTCAGAAAATTAGAATATTACATGCAATCAAAAAAACAAGGATTGTACATACAACAATATTGGACCTCTGAAAAGTATAAGCATGCATATGTACTCAGTACTTGCTTTGGGCCCCCTTTGCAGCAATTACTGCCTCAATGCAGCATGGCATGGAAGCTATCAGCCTGTGGCATAGCTGAGGTGTGATGGTAGACCAGGATGCTTCAATAGCAGCCTTGTTCGGTCTCATGTCTCTCATCTCTCTCTTGGCAATGCCCCATAGATTCTCTATGGTGTTCAGGTCAGACGAGTTTGCTGGCCAATCAAGCACAGTAATCCCATGGTCATTGAACCAGGTTTTGGTGCTTTTGGCAATGTGGGCAAGTGCCAAGTCCTGTTGAAAAATGAAGTCAGCATTCCCATAAAGCTTGTCTGCAGAAAGAATCATAAAGTGCTCCAAAATCTCCTGGTAGATGGCTGTGTTGACCCTGGACTTAATGAAGCACAGTGAACCAACACCAGCAGATGATACAGCTCCCCAATTCAACAAAGACTGTGGAAACTTCACACTGGACTTCAAGCATCTTGCAGTGTGTGCCTCTCCATTTTTTCTCCATACTCTGGGTCCTTGGTTTCCAAATGAGATGCAAAAGTTGCTCTCATCAGAAAAGAGGACTTTGGACCACTGAGCAACAGGACTTTGGTCCACATATTTTGGCTTCTTTTCGGAAGGTCTGGAATCCTACACACCATTCCTCCTGAACCCCCATTGAAGGAAATGTCCCTATAGACTACATGAATTTCTTTTGCACTCCCTAAACTACTCTTTGGTTATGTGGATGATGCTGTCCTGACACAAGCAAGATTCAACTTCCATGGATGTGGAAACATGCCAATTTGCCTGTGACTTCAGGTAGCAAAATGACTTGGCTTGACCTGAACTTTTGCTAAATATTTTGCTGATGAAGATAATGTTGAAGAAAAATGGAAAGAAACAGAAGATTTCTTAACCATAGTTATAAGAAAAGGATAAATTGAAAAATGTTTAGTTATAAAATTATCCTAATTTGGATTGAAAGGAAAATATTTTGGAATGTATGAGGCAACTATGGGATATGGATAATTCAAATGACCTAATCTAATTCAAATGACCTAAGCATTATTTAAATAGTAGCATTTATGTAGATTGTATATTCTTCATTAATTACCTTTTTAACTTGTCCATGCTTGAACTTATCCAATTGTAAAACGCTCTGATACTTGTAGGCTTCATCTTGATGGCTCCTACTGTTTTGACCATTTGGCATTTCAATTACATTACTGCTAACGATTTTACCTCAATTTATTTCTACCATAGCACATTTCTCTAGGTGAAATTCCATTGCTATATTTGTGGCAAACATTCTTATACTATTTATCAATGACTGGATTTTGATTTCTGATGGCAGCAGATAAATATTATTTGGTATTATACATTGTACCAGACCCAGCTTTGCTTCCTGTTACAGCAACGTTTCGCATATTGGAAGCTGTTTCTGGTGATAACCTTAAGTGTTTTAAAATTCCTCGGACACAGCCCAGGAAAATAATCACACTGAGGTCTTGTTGATTTAAAATAGATACTTTAACATTCTCCAGGCAAGATAGGTGAAATTAAAATAAGTTAACTTGCTATATCAACAGAGATCATTCTGACTTTGGGCAGATAATTAGCATATATACTGTACTTTTATGTTTTCTAGAGCTGTGCACTCTACATATTTGATTCCGAAATATTTTTCTGAGCATAAATGAAGCACTTGTAAAAAACTTTTTAAAGTGGCTATCCTACATTGTTACCACAAGTTCTGAGAAAAGTCATAGCTAGTTAAGAAAGTTGTCTATATTAACACCACTGTATTCCAAAGCATCTTTATGAAATTAAACACAAAACAATACCTAGCCCTAGTAATTATTTATTACTTATTATTAGAAAAAAAAATGAAAAAGATCATGCAATCATAGATACCATTATCGTATCTATTCTTGCCTTAATTTGGCTACATTCTACATCCAATTTGAAGAAAAGAAAAGCTTGTCCTTGTTTAAATGCATAGTCCCAAGAGAAAAGAACTAAGGGACTAAGATGATTTAGATGACTACCATAATCATTTATTTGTAAGGGCCAGCTTTTCTGTTACATATTCCAAAGGTGGGATAATCCAAATGAACTTTCTGACATCCTGCCAACATTATTGGCACAACAAAACTATTGCATGAAAAATTAAACAAAATAAATTATTGTATTGAAAGCAGATGAGTGTTAGCTATAACTAGCATCTCTCCAGCATATATTTTGAGAGATGAGCTGCATTTGCTGAATGTATTATCTTTTTCCAAAAGATAATATAGAAAGAGACACAGAAGAAAGCCTTGTCTTAGGTACATTGCAGGGGATCATTGGGATTCTGTTTAGTGGGAACAAGGGGACAATTGACTTTAAGCAGGGGCTTCTCTGTGAAAGTTAGCTGCTAAAGTTCTTCATTCATTTGCAAAGACGATGGCAGCTAAGAATCTATAAAGTCCTTTTTGAACAGTGTAATTAAGGTGTTTGTTGTATACTAGACACTTGTAGCTAGCACTATTGGTTGTTCTAAAGAACCGCAGTTATTCTAAGGTCTTTTTTCTTAAGTGCTATTTTGAATAGCAGCACGTGTCAAATTCCAGGCGTGCAGCTGGGTGTCACCCGTATAAAACATACAGTTGTTGTAGATTATCATGCATGCAATGCCAGAACATGACTTATTGAGCTCTGAGCAGTTTAACCTCTGGGCAAACACGAGGCACAATGAACCATGGTTCTTCTTGCTATTTGCTCTGAACTTACACCTCTCCTCCCCCAAACAATTCTCTCAGCCTGGCTTTTTTTCTAAGCTGATTTTCCTTGTTGTTAGAAAAACATACAGGATGAAACTATTATTCTGACTGGGATATGCAAACACATTGAATGACTCCTAAATTTCCAGATCTTTTAACAAATTGTGATTAAGTCCAATGATCAACGTGGTACAATGTTAAACCAAGGAGAAATCATATTTCTACACATAATTAACTGGGGATAGGAATTTCTTTTCTTTTGTATTTATATTGGAAGGCTATGACCTTACCTTAACCCTATCCAACAAGATGCAGTTCCGTTCTGAGAAAAGTAAGACCTTACATGTAGGCAAGAAAAAACAAATGCATAGGTGCAGAATATGTGGGACTAATTCTTTGTAAAATTCTAGGTAGACCATCACTTATGTATGAGACAGCAATGTGCTGCAGCTACCAAAAAAGCTAGTGCAGTCTTGGGCTGCATCAACAGAGGGATAACATCAAGATCAGATGTCAGGAGGCATTTAGGACTCAAATCTGGGTTGTTAGCTTTCCAACCAACAAGACCAACATCCTAACCATTGAGCCACCATGCCACCCCGAAAGTAATGTGTACCATACATTAATAATCCACCTCATTTTAACCATTCAGACAATTTGAACTCTTGGATTTTTGTGCTTGATATTATTTATCTGATTTTTTCAATCTTCCTAAAGTAATTTATTTAGGATTCTCCAGGGATGTGAAAATTCACACGTGACAATGTGAGGACTACAGGTAGTCCTCGATTTATGATCACAATTGAGCCAAAAATCTGTTAGTAAGATTTGTTAAGTGAATTTTGCCCCATTTTACGACCTTTCTTTCCACAGTGAAGTGAATTCCTGCATTTGTTACATTAATAACATTGTTGTTAAGTGAATCTAACTTCCCCATTCATGTTGCTTGTTAAAAGATTATAAAAGGTGATCGATCACATGACGCTAGGACTCATAAATATGAGCCAGATGCCAAGCATCTGAATTTTGGATCAGGTGACCAGCGGGATGCCACAACAGTCGTAAGTGTGAAAGATCACACATTTTTCAGTCCTGGTGTAACTTTGAATGGTCACTAAATGAACTGTTGCAGGTTGAGGAATATCTATATTTCAGACGGCAGAAAGGGGCTGGCTTTAAAAAAGATTAGGCAGAGTTAGATCTGTTTAATATTTGCTTGGATTAAAGAGACTACTAGGAAAGCCCAGAGTGGCAGGTTAGTCTAGGAAATTGAACGAAGATTCTGGAAGAAGGCAAAGGCATAACCACTTTTGTATTGTTCTCATAAACTACATGAACATGTTCTTGACTTCCCCGCAAGACAAAAAATGACTTGAGAGTACTCTTAAATCCACTAGTTTATTCCTAATTTGAAATGGTTGCCTTTTTAATCTCACCTCATTCATTATATATTTGGCCATCACAACCACTACCAAATCTTTTGGAAAATAATTGATTTTTTTAAAAAAAAAGCATGATGAAGAATTTCAAGGAAGTGGAATGACTTTGGGGGAAAAAATGACATCCATTTATAAATAACTTGCTGATCCATCCCTTGGGTCCTTTGGAAGATATTCCAATGTCACTACTCCAGTAATGCAGAAAATACTTGAGCATTGTTTTATTCTCAGTTACTCAGAAACCGACAACAGCAGCTGCCTTTCTATTTTTACCCTGCCAGAACACCCTCCAATTGTTGTTCTGTACTTTGAACAATAGATGGATGCATTAGGGGGGTTAGCTTTGCTGGCTTTAACTGCAACATTTCTTACTGAAAATAAGCTAAAGATAATGGAATTTATTTTTCTTTTATGTTTTCCCTGAAGCTAGTAACCACAGGGAATTTTTTTTGAATTCAAGGGCTGCTAGGTGTTATTTTCTTCTGTGCTTCAATCTAAATAGTTCCAGGATGCTCAAGTGTAGGGATATGGAATCTCTTTCTTAAAAATAGAACAATCGCTTTATCTTTCTTTAGCTATCTTTAAGCAATGATATCATCATCTCATGTTATAGGGCCATTTCGATGCATTTGAAACAAATCCTCACTTGTTACAGTCAACATTAATGGGTTGCAAAGCGCTAGGATGAATTCATCTCAGCCTATAGTTAACATGTAACATATGTAATTTGAACATAATTGAAAAACAATACATTATTTGAAATTTTGTTCCAATTTTAGTTGGTTGGTTCTCAATTATACATCTTAGAATAGTAAAAGGCTACCTCATTAAAACATCAAAGGTGATAACACTATCTGACACCCGGCACATCAGTGCAATTTCATATATTCATGACATATCTCACTTAACAATTCCAACTTTGGTAGCTTGCAATGCACAAATGAATGCATTTGAGAACAAAGGCAATGTGAAATTCTGCAGTGTTTTACCTGCAAAGGCCAATTTTCCCATATACATTTTATTTTAATTCTGCTAGTTATCAAATGCTCTATATGTTGCTCTCCCTTACCAGGAATTTTATAGTTTGTTCTAGGGACAAACAATAACAATTCCAAAGGGTTAATCAAATTTGGAAAATAATAAGATGGAACTAGCTAAATGAGATGCTATGATTCCAGTAGTTCATTTGTAGATTGCCCTATAGGTTATTTTGTTCCTTTCATGTATACTAATTTTATCAATGCTTTGTTAACTACTGTATATTAGGAGAACCTGGATGTCCATATCACTGAAGTGTCTAAAGTTTAAAAAAAGGTATTAACCTATAAAGAGATGCCAAGGCAAGATACCATATTTTCCGGCGTATAAGACGACCGGGCATATAAGACGACCCCCTAATTTTACAGTTAAAAAATAGGTTTAGGCCTA
>JAPKID020004333.1:0-11743 GCA_026931265.2 Tropidonophis doriae
CGTGACCGGTTGGTGCCCCATACCTCTCTCCGTCCGATCCGCTCCCACAGAGAGGGGCTCCTCCAGGTACCGTCAGCGAGACAATGTCGGCTGGCGATGCCTAGGGGGAGGGCCTTCTCTGTGGGGGCCCCCGCCCTCTGGAACGACCTTTCCCCCGATTTACGTGTTATCTCTGACCTCCGCCTGTTCCGCCAACATCTGGTTGATTTTAAATTTGGATTTTAGAGCAAGGGTTAAGTTTAATTTGCTTTTAATTTTTGTACTTGTATTTTTGTATATTTTTTAATATTTCCTTGTACGCCGCCCCGAGTCCCTTGTGGAGAGGAGGCGGGATATAAATGTAATAAACTGTAAACTGTAAACCCAGTTAATTTATGAAAAAATGAAAGGAAACCTTGGTGATCCTGAGCCTGCTGCATTCACTTAGGAAAGGACATAGGTCCATATTGGAGCATCTGCTTCCATGCAAAAGATCCTAGGTTCAACACACACACACACCCCGCCCCGCCTCTCTAAAAAAAGGTCTTCAAAACTTTCACTTGAAAGCTTAGGCTAGAACTTCAGTATAACAAAACAAAGATCAATATTGTGACCCAATATAAACCACTTCCTATATTTCACTATTACCCAGAAATAGGGAATTTGTGACCCTTCGGATACTGTTAGAGTATATTCTCATCATCCTTGGCTACTGAACATACTAATTAGATATGATGGGAATTAGATGTGAAGTGCAATAGCCATTTCTTGCTCTATCCCGTTTAAATAATTTGCATATATTTTCGCTATCAGAACTGGTTCTATGACTAATTTTTAAGTTTAAGTTTATTGTATTTATATCCCGCTCCCATCTCCACGAGGGACTCAGGGCGGCGATGTAGATTCATGATCTTCTATCCATGGGAAGGATACTCATTATCAGATGATTATCTTGAAGGAATGGCTCCCTGAATATTTGCAACTGAGGGATAGCAATGCCTGATGAGAACTGTCAAAAACTAGCTGATAAAACTTTATATACACAGTGACAGCAATTAAAAAAGGAACAAGGCCTTCAGAAAGATGGTGTTGAACTTCTCTACCATGGTCACGTCATGTATTTTCATATTTTGCTAGCTACTGGTCTTAACCTAATGGGGTCAAACTATCTTCAAATATACAATCCCAGATACATATTTGGGCTGATTGTGCTAAAGACCTGCAGTTTACAGATGGCTGTATTCAGATAGCTGTAATGGCCAGCTATAGCTTGAAGTAAAAGCTAATAAATTACCTTTTACATTTGGTGAGAATTGCAGACTTGAATAAGCATAATTATCTTGTATGTGGTGTATAGATGTGATAAATAAATAAATAATAATGGATAACACTGAGAACAGTAGAAAAGAAACAAATATTTTACATACTCAGGCAACATAAACAAAATCTTATCTGATCACAAAGTTTACTGATCACAAACTTTGTCCTTCTCCATATATTACACACTTTAGTGGATTTAAAAGTAAATGGAAATAACTTTACCTTACCCATTCATAAAGTCACCAAAAATGTAAAGACCATTGAGGTTTGGAGATTCACACCCTCGATAAACATATCCACCAGTGACTGATTTTCCTACAGAACGTCCATAAGCAAATATTGGAAGTACATCCTCTGTTAAAAAGAAATGGAAGTTACTCAACTAAAATTGATTATCTAAAAAGAAGCAAAAATCTCCTGATCGAGAGCAAAGCCAATGTTAACTTCTGATTATTATCTACTAATAAGAATCTACATTTCCAGGGTGTCAATCATTAAACAACCAAACCAGCAGAGGAGGAGAAACCTCAGGATTTATAGCTATACAAACAAACCCAAGTTAAGAAAAGTTTATTGGGGGAATATCAGAAATAGGCCAGTGTCCCTTTCAGGTCATTCACTTAATAGTAGTATAGAGCACCATTTCTATGAACACTATTTCTTTAATCCCTGAACAATAAGCATGCACACAGGCATTGTTTTCTACTATGTGTTATCCACATAAAATTTATTTGCATGATATTATTCTTGATTAAGCACACTAAGTGTTCTTAATATATTTGTCATTTGACCCAACGATGACTACAACATACTATGTAAACAGTCTTATAAGTAAGAGGCCTGCCCAAGTATCTATTTAAAGATTGTTTGTTTGTTTGTTTGTTTGTTTGTTTTGAGAGGTAAACAAAATGTTAAATGTTCACAGGCAGGGCTTTCTAAGTGATTGACATATGTAGAAGTAACACACTCATTTAGACACTCAGGAAAGGTCTTAGCTGCGGTGTTTGCAGAATAAGTCCAGGGAAGGCCAAATCCCCAAATCAACATATGGTTACAAGCTGCATGAACCACCTTTTGATAGAGAGGTGGAATTTGTGGCACAACTCCACAACACATTTTGCCATTTTGAAATAAAACAGCCAGATCCTGAGGAGGCCTGCATCTCTTAGGAAATGTATACCTTAATGTACTGTAGACTTGTGATTTGACAGACCCCGTTCCCATATGCTCCATGCCAGTTTTTTAGCAGTACATAAACATGCTAACTAGTATTTTTTTTAAAAAAAACACCACATTATTTGGAGAACACATAATCCCACCCACTTCCTAATATTTTAGTGCTGTATCTCCTATCCTTTGAATCTTTGTGCCCAGGCAGGGAGTTCTGGCAGGGCTTTGTTATATCATTACCTGTTCTATGGAGCAGGCAGACAAAAATAGGGCCACATATTGATGAAGGTTAGCCTTTTCTGCAACAGTTTCTCACCAACAATTTTCCTTTAGTATGCAAAATGGCTCAGTTGATTAAATGTAGGTGGTTCCATGACTACTGGGATCGAGTTATGTAGGTCTATTTTTGATTAGTTAATTCCTATGATTGTTTTCAGCAATAGGTTGATCCTTGATGTAGGGCCTTCACTTACTTCTAAGGATGCGTATGTGTATTGTGAAGTTACATGAAAGGTGTTTCCATGCCATAACACTGCTTTTATTGTTTTAATGAAAGTACGTAGTAAGCTTCTATAAGATGCCTGTACATTGGCGTTCATCTTATTAGCAGTCCTGGGATGTTATAATACTTACCTAATGAGGAGTTTTGACACAGTTTTGTATCATAGCACTCAAACCCTTCCTTGGCTCTCCAACCATAGTTCCCGCCTTTAATAATTATATCCACTTCTTCAAACTTGTTCTGGCCGACATCTCCACAGAAAATTCGTCCCTTTCCCCTGTTACTGAGTGGATCTCCACGATCCACAGAGCAGCGCCACATGTTCCTTACACCATAAGCATAGACTTCAGGACGAGCTTTGGGATCCGAGGAAAATGGATTGTCATGGGGAATGCGGTAAGGCCTCCCCTGGGGACCTTTTCCTTCCACATCAATCCGTAAAACTTTCCCTAACAAGCTACTCCTAAAAAAAAAGCAAGACATAAGAAGGCACTGTTAAAGGCATGGACAACTCAGCAAATAACTTAGTAGTTGTGAAGTAGCCTCAGTAGAGATTTAGCCTGGTTAGGGAAGCAGAGGAAATCTTGGTTCATTTGTTATTTCATCATGGAACTAATCTTCTGAATGAAATTTTAAGCCAAAGCTTGATTTCCACATTCGGAATACTAACATTTATAATAGCATACTCAAATATGAGCAGTATTTTAAGAAATCTAATTGGTTTGTTTGTTTGTTTTCCGTGTGTTGAATACATGTTCTGATAAATGTTTTTCATTGTTATAAGGGACTATTCACATATGCACTTAGTAATTATATTTAATAGTTTATATTAATTGATTGCAGCATTATTTGAAAAGTGCATACCTGCCATAAAATTTAAACTAGTTTTATTAAATAGTTTTTAAAAATGATAGAAAGTTTTTTCTCCTTCAGGTCAATCAGATTTTTGGAGACTGTCTGGACAAATCCCAGAAGTTTTCTTGGTAAGGTTTTTCAGAAGTGTTTTGCTGTTGCCTCCTTCCTAGGGTTGAGAGAATGTGACTGGTTCAAGGTCACCCAGCTGGCTTTGTGGCAGGACTAGAATTCACAGTCTTCCAGTTTGTAACCTAATGGCTTAACCACTACATCAAACTGGCTCACAATATACAAATTAAAGTATAATAAGATTTAATTTTCAATAGTTACAATAACTAGCTTTATTAAACTGTTTATATCAACAAACTTCCCAAATAACCATTCCTATTTAAATTCAATGAAAGGCAGATATATTTACTTGTTTTGAGCATTTCCGAATTTACCAAAAGGGTCCCCAGCTTTGCCTCCATCTCCAGTAAACATATACAAATAACCATCTAACCCAAACAGGATCGCTCCACCATTATGATTTGCAGCTGGTTGTTCAATCTCTAAGAGATTCCTAAAGAAGAAATGAGAAACAATGTGCAAGGGGAAGAAGAAGAAACAAACATAGATAAAGTTGGATGCCTTGGACGGCTTTCAAGGATTTCCTGCAAACAGATTTATTCAAGGATTAATCATAACAGTTTATCAGTGCTTTTGTTTAACTTTTCTTACACTAAGCAAAGAAAGGGCATTAGCTTTTTTTCCTATTTCTATGTTTCTACTGAAGCTGAGCAGAGGCACATGATAAAATCTGGGTCAGGACACAATGTCCATCAACATCTATGCTTCCATGATAGTAGGATAGAGCCACTAATTTTCGAGCAAAGTATAATTGCTCGTCTATGATTTTTGAATCCACACTGCTAGTCAGCACAACTCTGAATGTCGTAGCAGCATTGCTGCTGCTTCTGGAGTATGACTGAAGCTCTGAATGGTCTTCTGCATACGCCATTGTCATCTCAGAATGGACTCGTGACTCTCCCTGCCTTTTGAAATGGGAATATTCAAGCATGGTTGCAGGATTAAAAGGAACATGATGTCATGAAGCTTTTTTCTAGGACTTCTCTGTACCTTCATGAATAATCTTAGTTCTGAATCAGACATTGGTTGATCAGCCTGTAAATCAGGATCCTAAGTATCAATCATGCCATAACTCAGTAAAAATAACAGAAAAGCCTGTTTTAGTTAGATTCAGGGTCACAAACAGTTATAGACCACTGCTCTAAAATGTTGTAGGCTAAAGAGTGATGTGCACCACAGATAGATGCATTCTTGGCTTAACACCACAGTGTTACTTCTCTTGCTTAGCAGCAGAAAAATAGATTGCATGACTTTGTAGAATTTGTATAAGTGATATTTAATTTGATTTATTTATTTTTGAAATGGGTTATCCATGGTCTTAGTATTCTATTTTGGTCTATCCTGTTGTATAAGGTTTTATAGAAATGAAATGATCAAATATGTCCTCAATCTTGAAAGAACACAAGTAGAGAAAAGAGTTATTACCTTTCTGTGGTTATATCCGCCTTGTTGACATCAGCTGTGGAGATCATCAATTCACTAATCCTGATTTTTTCCACCTTTTTCTTGTCCTGGTAGGAGTAATAGATGTAGAATTTGCCATTTTCTTTGTATTGGGGATGGAAAGCCATCCCAAGGAAGCCCCTCTCATCCCCAACCCAAGGGGTAGTCAGCACCAATTGCTTAATGTCTAGAAAAGGTTCTTCTAATCTACTTCCATCTGGGAGGTAAACCCACACAAGGCCCATTTGTTCAGCTACAAACATCCGATGGGTATTGTCATTGGCATGCACCATGAGCACTGGATTCCTCAGCCCATTGGCCACTTCTTTGAGGCACAGTTGAAGACAACCTTTCTTGTCTGCCACCACAACACCCAGATTATTGTTAAGGTCTGTGTTCCTCAGTACATCAGGAAAGCAATAGTCTTTATCCTGAATGTTTACGATGTTGCAGAATTGGGTCCTATTCTTCTCACACCATTCTTGAATGTGCCTGTCATCTGTAAGCAGTGTGATTGCAGAATGGCAGTAGAGGTGGAATTCTGAGCAGTAGTCAAAACAAAGGCCAGGGAGGTTTCGAAGGGGCGTCTGGGGGTTCTCGGCATCATAGAGATGAGCCGCGTAGGGCGAGCATTCCTGTTAAAGATTAAAACACTCTGTTATTCTCTGAAACATTATGGGATGGACTGTGACTGTTTGCCTCTGGTCAACCGTTTGCATATGCTTAACTCAAATATGAATAAATAGTTGTAAAGACATTATAAAGACTAGATAAAGTAGAAAAATGAGGGTTCGATAGTATCACCACGAATTTAGATCTACATAGAATTAGTGGTCAGCTATGTAAACGCTATATTCTAGATAGCAGCTGTAAAACAATCTCTGCTTGTGTGACCATCTCTCTATCTTTCTTCCTTTATTTGTTCCCGAGAGTCCCTAATATTAGATGATCAGATGATATTTAATTATACTGCCTCATATTCCTTTCCTACAAAAGAATGTCTTGTAATCAGATTCCCATACAGCTGAAGATTTTTTTAATCAATCAAAGCTTTAGAGAGCAATCCTAATCTGCGGATTGAAATTCAGAACAAAAAATATTCTCCCTTGCTTATGCAGAAATGTTCTGCTGGAAGGCCAGGAAAATTGCTTTTATACATGTTGATCTTTTGGTGGTGATGTTTCTGCCAGTAGGACCCCTACCAGGATATTTCAGGAATATACCAAATTAGATCAGATAAATGCTTGGATTTGTTATGAAGTGTCAGGATTGCACCCTCCGAGTATCCCAGTGTGAAGCTTACTTCAGTTAATTTTCTATTCTTGAATTCAGGAGTCGGATGGAATTTCAAAGACTCAAAAGTTATTGGTGGATCATCTTCCATTTTACTCTCATTCACTCAATTGTTTTGCCCCTAATGGGAAAAGGTCCAAGAAGGATTTAAAAACAGAATATTATGATCTTTGGGGTTTCTATTTGAGAAAAAAAAATTAAACATCTTTTTTTTCTAGTAGAAGTTAATAACAATTTTGTTTATTAATTTATGTAAACCTTCAAAATGCATTAGTCTGCAGCTTTCAGCAACCACAGTGAATGGTTGGAAATTTAGGAAGTTGAAGTCCAACAGATTTGGAGCTGCCTAATTAGAAAGGGCCGGTGTGCCAAGACATAACAAGCATGATAAAAGATCCAAGTAGACATGATTCATAGCACAGCCCTGAATAAGTCTGCTTAGACTACTAATGTCAGAGGTTTTGTATTAGGAAAATGAATATGGGATTCCAACAGTGATGTAATTAAAATGTATTTTACTTAAAGTGCAGATTCATAATGCAAACTCATCAGCTATAAGATAATAATAATGAAACTTGGTTCAGATGGGCAATAAGATTTAGCTTAATCCTCTTCTCTCCAGCTGTGGCTGTTTAGAAAATTTCTCTTCTGAAGTTTGTCTTTGTACTGAGATGAAATCTACTACGTAATCCATTTTTTTCTGTTTTGTTTAAAAAAAAAAAACAGTGGCTCCTGCCCTCTGGAATATCTTACCCCTTGAAGTGAGATTGGCTCCCTTCCTTCTCACCTTCCACAACTTCAGATCCGGCTGTTTCAGATTGCTTGGGGCCCTACGGGGGGAGGGGGGGCGCAGTATCGTACTGGAGGTGGTTGGTTAAGAGCCAATCCCACTTTCTCCTCCCCTCCCCCATCTTGTAACTGTGATCTTATTTTGTTTGCATCTTCATTTTATCTCTGATGGTTTTTAATGTTTTTATGCCATGAGCCACGTAGATGGCAAATAAATTTAATAAATAAATAATAAAGTCTATACATTAATTGCAAAATTCCATTGAGCCTCACAATAATTTTGGGTTCAACAGCTGTATAATTATTTTCAAACGGGAATCCTAAAAACAGTTCTAGACTGATTTAACATTAGGACATACTCTATATGGTAATATAGGCCATTGATGAAGGGAAGCTGGAAGAATGTTGATTGTTTTGCTTTTGGGATTTGTTTTTGGGGTTTGTTTCTGTGTTTTGCTGTTCAGTGCTGGCATATGATAAACGACAATTTGGCTTCTGCTCAGAAGGAAACCCCTTCCTACCCTTAAATCAATGAATACAGCAGGCCAGGAAGGGCTCCACCAGAAAATTATTGTTCTCCTTCACACCAGTGGGGTACTGGTTTGGCAAGGAAGGGAGCAGGCTAGGGGACAGAGAAAGGTGGGAAGGGTGGAGGGTGGCTGTTCCAACAGTTCTATGAATCCAGCTGTCTGATCTAAGACTGTCTTCAGGAGCATGGCTACTGCAGGTCATTAAGAATGTAATCTAAACACCTTCTTTATAACAACCGAAAGCCAAAACACCAAGGTCTGCGGGTTGATTTGATTTATTTGCTGAGTTTCTACCTCAGTCCGCATTTGAAAAGGCACCAAAAAAGGTCATTTGGTTTTACCCTTAAACATGAAATAATCAGCATGATCCTTTGACAGAATACAACTTTTTTTTTATTTCATCAAATGGAACACTGTGGATTTTTTGTTGCACCAGGATATACCATTCCACAATCTTCTTCCTGAGCTCACAACTGTCTTGCAGGGGAGGCTTAGCTTGACAGACATGCCAATTCAAGAGGAAGCTTCCATAAGCTGATTTGAGAACATTTTTTATTCTTGTAGCGTGCTTTATATAGCTAGAGATATATAATTTATCATACTGCTGCCACTGTCTGACAGACTTATCCCAAACCAGTACTGTATGAAATTTGAAAAATCTGCTTACCAGGGACTAAAATGGTGCTAGTCGTAAGCACTTGTTTTCTTTTCAAGCTGTCTTTACATTTTTGCAGAGAAGAGAAGAGAAAATGAACATTACTGTCTCCAGCTGCAGCCTCATACTTACTTTAAATTGTGAATTCATCAGAAGGCAAATTTCTACTCTTGAGTCATGCTTGAATTATTGGTTTAGTTTAACAGAATCTTTCCATTATAATATGGTTAGCATCCATCCATCCATCCATCTATTTATCTATCTATCTATCCATCATCTATCTATTTAAATTATATCATTGTCAATCTCATAAGCAAATGATTCTGGGAGATATAACTAAAACCAAAGTTTTCATGCAAAGCAAATTTGAAGAATTTATGCTCATTCAATAGGCTCAACTTACTTATCAACAAAAAGTTCTCCTGGGAAACTCAAATGCAAATTGTTAAATTATCATTCCCATCATTTCACAGAAAGGCCAAAACTGCTAACAAACATATCCACAACAAAGGCATATGAGGAAGATGAGGCTACTCATCACTACCTTACCTGGCACAAGATATCTTTGATGAATCCTCCACATAGTTTTTGGGCTTGGGGATCAATATAATCCATGATGTCCCAGTATTTGGCAGCAATGTTGTTGTCCTTGTCTTGCTCACAACAGCCAAATGTTTCATAGGCAGAGCAAAACTCCAGATGGAAAGGAGGCTGGAAAGGAGGACCATAATCCAGGCACTGGGGATGGCCCAGGAGAACTGCAGCATGGTGCAGAAGGAGTATGGAGATGCAAATGAGGAAGTAAGAGGCACGGAGAGAAATCCTGAAACTGTGGAGGTTTAAAGTAGCTTTCTCCTCTGAAGGTTTTCTGGGATCATATGAATCTGATATGTGTCCATTTGGAAAATGGGGTTTATTCATCTTCTAAGCTTTGATTCATCAGTATAGAGCCCAATATTTGCTCAGGTTTATTTTCCAAGCAAGCAAGCTCACACATACACCCTAATCCCTCCCTGTCTCATTAAATTTGCTAATAGTGAGCTGAGAAGCAACTTTCCAGTCCGCCTCCTTGCAGTTCCACGCCTCCCTCCTTCCTTTTTCACGAACTTATCTGTTCCCTTGAACACCAGAGATTTCATCCAAGAACACATCCAGATAGAGATCAATAAGAGGCAAATAGGCAGACAGACTGAAGAATGACAGCTGCTGCAGCCATATGGGGATGTCTGGTCTATGGTTATAGGGGGGAGAAAGGATCTGTTTTTTTCCAATTCCAAATGATTCCCAAACTTCAGCCAAATAGCTCATAAGGAAGATGAATCATGTTCATCAGTTACGTTCCCATTCCAATTTACTTCATCTTAGCCAGACTGAATAATAAAGAAACACTATTCCCCCTCCACATCTGACCTTAAGCATATTGAAACAGAAATAGGATTTTTTATCATAGGTAATTTAAAAGAATTGCTTCTCACTGTAACACTTTTGGAATAACAGTACTTCAATATATTTCAGCCTCACAATAATATATTTTAAATGGTTGACAGGAACAGATTTCATACACTCACACACACGTATAGTATACACACTTTGTATGCTAGAGATGCTCGCCAACCAAGGGGGCCACAGGATTTTTTTCTCCTGAGCTATGGCATCACATGAACTGAAGGTCATATTGTCCCTACTGACCTAGCAGTATCTGGTTTTTGTCTGATTTAAGAAAACTGTTGACTTTGGAAATACTGGTTGTACTATATCTTCTGCATATAATCTGCATGCTCTGCTTACTAAACTCTGATCTTGGCTAAATTAGCAGTTTTTAGAATTCTGTACATGCAGACTGAAATGTTATCTAACTCTGATCGCTGTGAGAAGGTGCAAGACTGAGTATGATCTCAAATTAAGTAATTAACTTGCAGCTAATTACTTTTCTCCCTAAAATTTACATCAGTTACATATTAATCTTCTGTCATTTTTATTTCATCAACTTTTTACTCTGCTTTATTGGTCTGTGTTGCATTTGTTATATTTTAGTTTAGGTTTTTTTTATTCTTGGGGCTATTTTTGTTGTTACTTTTGATTGGATGTACACATTATAAACTCCATGTGCTTTGTGAATTCACTAGACAGATCAAGAAAGAGCCAGCTGTAACTCAAAACCGTATAGGGCAATTGTGAATCAAACTACACTCCCCCATTAGCCGTCTGTGAACCCAAAACCCCACTCAATCATATGGCAATATTCAAGTTCTACCAAGTCAGTCCTTCAATGAAACTTCATGGATGTGAGGAACAATATTAAAAAAAATCTAGCTGCCATGGTCTGCAAGCTACAGAAATGGCCTCCAAGCACCCCCATCATGAAAAACGCTGGTTAAAGTTATTCTTTGCATATCTGTTACATTTTTCCAATACACTAAAGCAGTATTGTATTAATGACCTTGCCTGAAGGACACAAGACAACAGGAATCATGTACAGTCAAGAAGCAATCTGGCAAAGTTAGGCTTCTCCAACCTCCTCAGCATCCAATGTAGAGTAAGCTGCAGAAAAGGGAAAGAACTTTGCAGCTTGTTTAGAAATGATGGGAGTTACTGGAAATGGGTTGAAGTTGCTGGAAGTGGCTGAAGGCAGTTCAGTTCTACCATTGCCCAATACGTTTGTTGTGAGAATTGTAACTGATGTGGATTCATCCACAAGGCTACAATAGAAGAAATATACATTGGCCAATAGCAATGAAGGCTGATGTCATCCTTCAGTAGCAGCTGTCTTGCTCATATTTCTGTTTTTCATCACTCACTGAAGGGCAGGAGAAACGGCTTTGTCCGAATCTAGACATTCTCTGCTGGATGCCTTTGTGAGTTGCTGTCTAGTCACACATCAAATATATGGTTCCAAGGACTTCTAGAGGTTGGGCTGGATGAATTAAAACTATTTAAAAACATAACCTTCAAAGTGTTGATTACCATCTTTAAAGCGCTCCATGGCTCGGGACCTAGCTATTTGCGGGATCGCATCCTGCCCCATACATCCCTTCGACCGATTCGCTCCCACAGAGAGGGACTTCTCCGGGTGCTGTC
>JAPKID020004334.1:0-11742 GCA_026931265.2 Tropidonophis doriae
TTTTCGCCTTCAGTCCCCTAATCATCTTTGTTGCCCTTCTCTGCACTCTTTCCAGAGTTTCCATGTCTTTTCTACATTGTGAAAAAATTGTGAAAAAATTCACTGTCATCTGAAGGAAGTGGATAGCTGAAAGGGCTGTGTTTGTTTCTATTACAGGTCTAGCAAGCTATATGTTATTTATTCATTTATTTATTTGTTGTTGTTGGCATTAAGTGAGACACATTCGGATGGCTTCTGGGATACAGAAAATGTATAAGTTGCTTTCTGCTCATACATCAAAGCCCTTGCATATATCCCCTTCCAATAAGAACTGGAAAACGATAAGGTAATATTGATTTTCCCAAACTCTTCACAAAAGCAATACCTAAGAACTGAGGGCTAGTACATGGAGGAGCTGCCTCCTTCTGATTCATAGCTTAGGGATCAGAGGTAGGTTCCTACCAGTTCGGCTGAACTGGTAGTGGGATGGCAGCCTGAGTCACTGGAACTGGCAGCAACCCAGGCCTGCCACGCCCTCTAACTAGTTCCCCAGTCGGCCTCCTCGGCAGTGCCATCTTGTTTTAAGTTATGTTTGTGTGCAGAACAATTTTAATTGAATTGCTCATGCACACACAGTATGCACCCAGCGCATGCAAGCAAACCAGCAGTAAATACCCAGTGGGTATTTTGCACACCTTCCTTCCTTCTCCTTTACCATTCACACTGGGATGTGGAAAGCAAGAAGCATGTGTCTTATTTGCTAACATCCATTTTGTATGAACTACAATGCATTTAACAAACAGTGGAAAACAGTGCCATCCCCACTTTTCAGTTTCAGATTACTAATCCATATTTACTATAATAATAGCAATAGCACTTAGATTTATATACCATTTCACAGTGCTTTACAGCCCTTTCTTAAAGCATTTAGAATCAGCATATTGCCCCCATATGGGTCCTCATTTTACTGACCTTGGAAGGATGGAAGGCTGAGTCAACCTTGAGCCAGTGAGACTGCTGGCAGCTGGCAGACAGTAGAATTAGTCTGCAATACTGCAATCGAACCACTGCGCCACCAAAGCTGTGGTTCTTTGTACATGTAAGGAAAAGACTGATCAATGTTAGTCTACGTGAAGATTTAATGCCATATTTAAAAGCCGAGTTATTTTCCTGCATATATTATATATTTGTTTCCCCTTTTTGATGTTTCTTTTCCCATTTTGTTTTATCCCTTACTCAAGTTATGCATATTATAGCAAATTAAAACTATATTTAAAAAGTCTTACTATCATAGCAATTTCATGATGCAGAACCTATGCATAGGTTCTACTTCATGTTTTTCCCTCATTTGCTTAACTGGGTTCTAATTTTAGGATGTTTGGAGAACAGGTCATGCTTAGGTCATATTTATGCAGAAATACTGAAGATTCAAATGGGTTGACAAACCTTTAAGAATCACTGTAGTTTAGTGTTTCTAAAGATATTTACTATGGACTAAGTATCATATAAAGCAGCAGCATTATAAATAGCCATTTGCTGTTTTAACAACTAACGCTTGTTGTACTGGTAATATCTTTCTATTAATTCTATTTTGCTGAACGAAGAATATTTAAGCAAAAAAATCACTCTAGATATAAAGTAAGATTATCTTTCTTTTTAAAGCTATTTGTAGATTTATAGCTTACAAAACATTCATTCATTTTATCAAAGACTAATCTTATGACTAATGCTATAAACTGAGATTCAGTTTGTGAGTTCGCAATTTGTTCATTCCTGAATTCATGACTATTAATAGTTAAAGAATTCATTATTTATACAACTATGAACTACTCGGTGTTCATATGTACAACAAATGAAAAAGATGGATGCTAAAGAGAATACGATGCTTTTTATCAGTTATCTTACATATACATAAAATTTTATTATTTATTTTATTTTATTTTATTTTTTAGCGTATGGCACGGGTATTCCAGAAATCACCAAGGTGATGATTTCTGGAATTTTTTCGGGCAGTGTTGTCTTTCACCTGTGGGATGCATGAATGTTGGTAGGCAATCAGGGGAGGCTCCTTTCTTGTCCCTACATGGCTTATTCGCTCCTGGGAATCGAGTTGCCGACCTCAGCGGTGCGCAGGCCTCAGGCGTTTTACCAAGCCACAGCCACCTACATAATATTAAAACTAGTTGATGAATAAAAAATAGATTGATATTTTAAACTTCAGAAAAGAAAATCGATTTTTACATTGGAGCGAAGAAAAAGTGTCCCCTGGGAATAGCATTGCCTCCACTATAAAGGATCAGAGATCAGAATGGCCAGTGAAGCTGGAGTCTGAGATGAAGCTTTTCCTGAATGAGACTGAGGGTTCATAGTGTGATAATGCTCCTTGAACACATAGGATGTCATTGGATTTGAAGGTGGCATTTATGGCAAGAAGTTTATTTGTACACTTACACTATGTCCCTTGTTGAGACAGCTGAATCTCAACCATTGCAATATGCTTGTTTTATTTTATTTATCCATTCATTTGTTGTTATTGTAAGGTGCTTTGACTGTTAGAATAAAAAGAAAGGCAGAATATATATTCAGTATTAAATAAACAAATAATGTCCTGCTTATGATCTGATAATTCATCCCTGAGCTACAACATTCTGAAGCTCTCGTGTCTAATAGCAATAAATGCAATTATAACTTCTTAACCATCTTTTCCAGCAATATACAACATCAACTCTCATCACCATCTCCATGGAAGCAAATTTAGTAAATTAATCAAAAAAACGATTCTATCAAATTGATCAAAAGAACATTCTCTTCAAAACTGTAGAAAAAAAACCCTCCATAATATTTCCAGAAACTCTGCATTCTGTCATCTATGTATTTAGATTGTAACTGAGGCCTTTCTATCAACATACACACTCACATTCCTACTTTTAGGTTTTGCAGAGTAGGACTTTAACTGAAGTCTAGACTGATACAGCATTAAGTGGGAAGGAAAGCTTGGTTCACCTCCAGCCTCTCTCCAAGCATCTTTTTGTTTGTAATGAGGTTTATATCAGCCTTGATCAGTTCTGACCTGAACTGGCTTCCAGTCACAATGACAAAGCCTTCCTCTCCCATTAATCCCTAGTCTGCTGGGACCTTAGGTAGATTGCTGCACTGTTTCACACTGCTGTTTTGGGACAAAGGCCACCATTTCTTCCAATAAGGAGATAATCCTTCAGAAAATACATCTATGCTGATGACCAGAGCAGTGCCAATTTTAGACTTATACCAAATGACCTTATGCCTTTCTATTTGTTGTGTTCTGAGGCACCTGCATAGGAAAGAAGAAACAACAAACAGAAGAAAGAATCCAATTATTTCATGGCAATATGTATCAAGCGCCTTCTAAAAGAATAAAGCCTTGAATCTGGGAAACAACTACCATGGAGGCTGAGTTCTTTTAACTTTTTTTTTTTTTAAATACAATATTATTTTATTGTGAAGCTTTTATTAAGGGCAACTGGTTCAGCCCTGGACACTTTTGCTATCTTTAATGCTATTTTATTGAAATATCAACTCCCCTGTATTTACTTTCAAATGCATAATTACTGCACTACATTGTATAATGGCATATTTCAGGAAAATGACCTTCATAGTTACCTCAAGGCTTTCTGGCTTATGCATTGAATTATATGCTATTCAGTTCTTTAACAACAATAATTCTGCCTGCTTTGACTTGTTAACTCTATAGCTTTACCCAAAGAGCTTAGCACTTCTCAATTCTTTTGATTTGCAATTGCAAACCAGAGTTGTTTTGTCAGGATTAGACCTGAGAAAAGCATATGCCTTCAATGTGTTTTGATAATAGCAAGGACTTGGGTGACAATCTAGTGGAAAGCTCTCTTGGGAAGCCCATGAAGTGAATGGAACCTGCACGATGCTTTCTTTCAGAATTTTGAATCACCTTCTACCATTACTTCAGCTTCAAGTTCTATGTTGAGTCTGTTTCCTGTAGAAAGTTGGCTCTACAATTCTTTTCAGCTAAAGGCAAGCAAAAAACCTGTCCAATCTATGACTAATAGGCTATGATATAGGTCATCTTTTAGGAGAGGTTAGCCAAAATCCTCTCCATTATAATTAACACACTCCCTGTAAAAACCACAAGGTGGTGAGACTCAATTTAGTTTAGATAAGGCATCAAGATAGAAAGGCACAGATAGATAGGCACAAAGCAAGTTGGGTAACCTTCGACCAGTCACTTTCTCTCAGTCCTAAGGAGGAGGCAATGACAAACAATTTCTTTTAAAAAGTTGCCAAGGAAACGGCAAGAAATTGTCTTGGAAAACTGGACACGATTGAACAGTGAGTTGGGGGCGGGCAAAGGGTCACCTGTCAGGAAATGCCAAAATCTTCTCCAGTATAACTGTATACAGTATAACATATTCCCTATGCCTGTAAAAACAAAAAAGAAAAACAAATGTAACTTCTGAAATCCACTTCCAGCATACAGCATTTGAGAAAGAGATTCATTCTGAAAAATCATATTTTAACCCTGATTGGTGATTTAGAGTTGACCCATTCTGCAGCCAGACTCCATAAAAAGGGTATTTTCCCTAAAACTTTAACTGTTTTTCTTCCCATCATTTCCTAAGACTGTGATGGCGAACCTATGGCACACGTGCCCGAAGTGGCACATGGAGCCATGTCGCTTGGCACGCACAGCACCGCCCATTCCTCTTCCGGGTTGCTGGCTTGTATGTGCATGCGACAATCAGCTGGCCTTTGTGCATGCGGCAATGCCGGAAACTAGAAGAGCTGGTCTTCCATTTTCCGATGTAAGCATGCACACTGGCTAGATGATTGTCATGCACGCATGCTTGCCAGTAACCAGAAGTTCATTTTTCGGTGCATGCATGCCCCCTGGGGAGCTCCTCTTCCAGGTTGTGGCCCAGATGAGCATGCGCTGAAAAAGTTTGCCATTACTGTACTAAGATGTCTCATCCTGCCTGACTCCAGTCAAGTAAGTTTTCAGTGAGAACATCAAAAGATGTTGTAGTTTGTTTTCTTCCAAGTGCAACTTTCCCCTTTTCTGTGAATTTTCCCCACAGAATGACAGAATTTTTTTTCTGCAGGGTTATTTATTTATTTATTTAATTGTTTTATTGGCCACTCACCTTTTTATAATAAAATCCTAAAGATTTGTGTATTCTGACAGTCTTGCTATATAGTTGGCTTTCCACTGTGCCTAATCTGTTCAGAAGCTTTTACTACACAGAAAAGCAGAAGAGGTGGCCCACATACATATGAGCTTCTGTCTCATTCTCAAAGTAATATCAGTTATTAAGATTCCAATTACTTAAACCATTATTTTAATTAGTCTCCCCATTCCCCTTATGTAACTCTCAGGGAAGCTGGGGAATGGAACATCTCCCTCTACCCCAAGACAGACATTTATCTTTCCTATCCTGCCAAGTAGAATATGTCACAAAGTTTCCTTTGTTATTTACTTAATATTCATTGCTACTATCCTCATGTTATTATCTCAATATACCATAATCAGATGTCTGGCTAGGTGTTAGGTCTATCAAAAAGGATGGGTCCTCTCTCCAAGGCTTCTTCTGCTGTCTGTAAAATTAATACAACTTGTATGACTAGCTTCAACAACCAAAAAATAATTGAACTACAACTTTTTTCTCATTGAATATATTTATCAGAAAATCCAAGTAGTTTGTTCAATGGTTTTTACAATAAACTGAAATGTGCAAAATGCTTTCTGACATTGTGCTAAGCCATGATGACCAAATTCACACACAATGTGTGCATTGTATAATCATAATAGCTGGTTTCACACATCATGCAAAGCCAAAAGCAAACAAACCACAGGATGGCTTAATATGAAATATGAACTAGATCACTGACATAACTAGTCAATATTTTAAATTCTAAGAATTTAATCGAGGATTTCTTTTTCAAGGAGAGCCCCTGGACTTTGTGCCAAGAGACCTCTAAAACTGGTCCGATGGCACTAAAAGATAAAGAACAAATAAAAAATTTCTGTAGGTTGGTCTACTCTAGAAGGGAGACAGGAGAGGTAGAATTTCCAATCTACAACCTACTTTGAATCCTTCAGATGATTCCTGTGTATGCACATTAAATATTATTGAGTAATTTATCTATCTATCCATCTACCTATCTATCCATCCAATGCCCATCTTCCTCACAAAGTGATTCTTGTTAGGGTTTGAGTCAACCCTAATTTATATGTTACCATGGTATGTTCGATTGTAAAGGCTAAAATGAGTAAGACAGAACCTCACACTGTTTTGACTAGACAGAACGATTGAAATGTGGAATAAGAACATTCCAGTCTCCAGGTCAAAAAATAATGGTTTGAATTTTGTGTTTTGCATTGTGCAGAATGTCTGCATACCATGTATCATGACTTCTTATTTGTCTACTCTAAAGCAATTTATCTAGCACTGCTGTTATTTAATTTCTGAATGGAGGATAGCAGAAGGTAGATTTATCTTTCTTTTTGATATGAAGTGTGATATTGTGCAGACACTATAATTGCACAATATTACAAATATTTGATTTTGCTCATAAATGGGATGGTTTTTGAAAGTGTTTCTGCTATGCCTTTCATCCAGGAATCTGAAATTATCAAAGGGTATGTTCCAGGTCATAACACATATATCCTTTCCCATCCATGACTATAGAACTGGGCAGAGCCGTTGAAACAGGTGGCCCCTGAATGCAGTCATATTATTGGCAAGGCTCATAGACGCTGTTTTCAATTGTGCATACTCACAATTTTATTAATTGGAAAAGGGGTACATACATCCTATTCTGCAGACCTTTTTCTGCTTGAGCCTGATTATGGTACAAACCATAATCATGCCCAATGTCTTTTTCTTTATGACAGGACCTTAATCTTATCCCTCTTCAAGCAATTGAAAACCAGGTCATTAAACTTTTCATGCCTTATTATTATTATATACTGTATTCATTAAACATGAAACTCTGTCAACTGAAATTATTATTGTTATTATGTTAATTTTTGGTGAGATTCACAGCCTTTGGGCTGGTTGGTAGCTCAGCAGCTCAAATCTTAATCAAGGACTTATTATTATTATTTACTTTATTCACTAAACATGAAACGCAGCGAACTGAACATTTACAAATGCATTACAAATGCCATTGACTGGTGCTAATGGTTGATCCAGTTTGCTGCCAGCGTCCTAGGTATCAACCAAGCACCTTAAAATATAATATGTTCCAAGTAGCGCAGTTTTTTGCTGTTCTGCTGGTGTTATTGTAGGAAGCTGCAATTTGTTGATGTATCTTGTAAAATTCTTGGACATGGTGCCACGTGCCCTGATGTTTTTCTTCGGCTGGCATCTCCAGGAACAGCAATATCTATAAACTGTACACTTCGGCCCTCTACAA
This sequence comes from Tropidonophis doriae, assembly GCA_026931265.2. Lineage (NCBI taxonomy): Eukaryota > Metazoa > Chordata > Lepidosauria > Squamata > Natricidae > Tropidonophis > Tropidonophis doriae. The sequence continues at coordinate 7,408 of JAPKID020004334.1, forward strand.
CCGTGATATCTGTTGTGTTGTGCTCCAAATAACAATCCTTTTGTATTTGAAAGTCCCACAAGATTTTTACCTTTTCATTTTCAATAACTTTTTCCACTTTATGTTCCCATGACTTCCTAGATACAGGTAAATCATATTTTTTACATAATTTTTATTATGTAAAAATTTTATTCATTATTATTATTCTGTGGTTAATCTTTGGTGAGATTCACAGCTTTTGGGGCTGGTTGGTAACTCAACAGCTTGAGTCCTAACCAAGGACCTAGGAACAGTTAAGGTAATGTCAGAGGATATAAGCTGTTCCAAGTAGGGTGGTATTTTGTAGAATCAGAATGTTCAAGTCTGATAAATTTAGAATTTCCAAATAGAGAAGTAGCCCCTTAGGTATTGCTCCAAGGGCTCCAATTACAATCAGGACAACACACAATTTCTTTTTCCACAGTCGCTCAATTTCAATTTGCAAGTTCCAGTACTTTGTGATTATTTTCTTGCTGCTTATTTTCAATTCGTGCATCACCAGGCACTGCAATGTCAATGAACCATACTACTACTATTACTACTACTACTACTACTACTACTACTTATTATTGTTATTGTTATTATTCTACTGAGATGCCTTTCCTTTATCCCACACTTCTGTCTGTCCGCCTCTGTCTCACTCCCCATTTTCCTATTATCTTTATTTTTACTTGTATTTTATGTTTTGGTATGTTTAATAAAATTATAAAAATAGCAAGTCAGTGTTTCTTAAGCTTGGCAATTTTAAGACGTGTGGACTTCAACTCCCAGAATTCCTGCACCTAGGATTCTGGGAGTTGAAGTTCACACATCTTAAAGTTGCCATGCTTTAGAAGCATTGCTATAAGTGTTAATATTTGCCATTCTGTGTAGTATTTGTAGTATTGTATATACAGAAACCATTCTTTCTTGAATTTGGTTAAACATCTGTTGTGAATATATACTGTTAATTTTGCTATTGCTGTATATATTCCAAAGTAAGTTCCCAATCAGATACCAAAAAAATTATAACAGTCTTCTAACGTTGAGCAAAATGTATTCTCACTGCTGTGAGCATGTATCTCAATAAATCATATTTGTTACTGTTGTATTATGGCACTATTCTTAGTAAAATAAGTTGTGAATTTATTTCAAATTTAATTTCCAAACGTTTCTGCATTGTACTATAAGATTTAGATATACTATGTGCATATCTTTCTAGTACTTTTGAGGAAATGAGAGTTAAGCATTTACCACATGTGATAAAATGTTCCTTCTTTTTCATACCATTTCCAACATTTATTACTATAAGATTTATGCATCCTGATGATCATTCACAGAATTATATGGTATGTCATCTGTAAAATGTTTGGTACCAATTTTCTTTTAGGTCACAGCTTGGAGTACATTTTATGGATTTGATTTGTAATTCTCCCCATAGTTTTGCCATAGCTGTTCTTTTAAACTTTTGCATCCATTTAATCATGCAGTTATTTATTTGTTTCATCTCTAGGTCACACCTATGTAGGAATTTTATATAAGCCCTAGCACATGGCTTGAGTTTTAAATAAACATTTCATTTTTCTGTCATAATGCCCTACCCTCATTCTTAAGATGAGATTTTTATCCTTCCACAACTTTGTAGATATACCGGTATCAGATGTGATATATTCCAGCTTGTCCTAAACAATTCTTACTTCATTTTTAATCTTTTCAGTGATTCTGAGTGGGCCATATCTTCATATAACAGTTTCTGGGTTTTTTTTGTTTTTTGTTTTGGAAATGGCAACATTCATTCTTTCTCATTCCTAACATATCTCCTGTTTCCAGATATGCAGCTGTACCATACTTTCTAACCCTCCTTAAATAGCCATCACTTGTTGTTGTTGTTGATGATGATGATGATGATGATGATGATGATGATGATGCTTTATAAAAGACAGTCTTTCAATCCCTTAACAAAATGTATCATGCTGCAGACTTAGAAGAATTAGGTTCTTGTGCTCATCCCAAAGGCATTTCAGTTTCAGTCAGAACTGAAAAAGCTTCTTAGATGAGAAGTGAAACACCTTAAAGGAAAAACAAAGGAAGTACAGTTGCCTTTTGAAAAAGCAGCTTTGGGATATCCATGAACTGGATGACTAACAATCTCCATAGATATTCTTTCTCCATATTATTTCAAGAGGTTTGGCATACAACTCCAGAAGACTTAAGCAAATGGTTGTAAAGGAGATACTCTGCAAAGGATACTGAACACAGGGCTTAAATGATTCAATGAAGTAGGATGGGGGAGACTGTCTAGTTTAGACAGGTTAAGACAATGAATGGCCAGACAACTATTTTCATCATTAGATTGCTTTTGTTCGTTCCCCACCAGACCTTTTGTGGAAGTGACTCATTTGTACACAAATTGTGGGTGCGTCTCCAAAGAGTGCTTCACTTATGCAAGTCATGTAGGGGGAAAAAATAGCTATGGTAACAACTGTCCTCACAAATAACGTTCAGAGAAGTAAGAGCTTCTTACTCAAAAGAATTGGGTTCAAAAAAATTGGGTTTTAGTACGCCTTCCATTCTTTCACTCAGATCAAGTCTCTAACAATATTAAGATGTTTCGAACAAGCATGTACCTTGAATAAAGGGATTCTAGAGTTCCTAACATCTGAACATGACTCTACAATACAATAGCAGAGTTGGAAGGGACCTTGGAGGTCCTCTAGTCCAACCCCCTGCCTAAACAGGAAACCCTATACCATTTCAGACAAATGGCTATCCAACATCTTCTTAAAGACTCTGAGGTGTAGCACACTAACTCTCATGCACCATTAGAGATGGTTAAGGGAAAACTTTCCTGAACAAAAATAAAATATATTGCAAGCATAATACGAGACCTGAAAAAATGTGGTCCCATTGTGGAACATCTCTGAGCGATCAAAACAAGATCCCTTCAAGAACTGGTTTTAGTCTGATGTCTTAAACTAAGCATGCTTGAATCATACAGGGCATGGTTTTAAGACTTCTTGCAAAATGAATAGTCTGTTCATTGGGAAAGCTGCCTCTGCTTTCCATAAGGATAGATTTGAGTCTTATAATCATCTCAGAAGTCATATAGACCCTTAGTTCAGACAATGGAATTTGGCAACAAGCCAGCCTCTGGATTAAAAATAAAGCTAAAACCTACATAGACACAGACCTACATTTTGTGATCGGAAATCTATCACCCAATCCAATCAAATCTATATTCACCACTCTGCTCCAGCTGCAGTTCCCTGATCACTGAGCATGGCAATATACAGAATTAAACATCATATTTAGTTAGTTATAAAGTACATTTTTTAAAAAAGGAGGAAGTAATGAAGTGATAAAGCAACCTGTGGATCCAGTTGCTGGAAACGGCGGTGGGGCTTTTTGCCAGTTTGAGCAGGAAATCCCTTGAAATCTGTAACAGGGACCCGTAAGAGGATTGAATGTCGTTTTAAAAAACGACCGGCTGGGGGTGGAAATCTTTGGAGGTGACATTAAAAATATTAAAGGCAAACTCCGCAGAATGAACGGCGGCTCGTGCTTTGTCTTTTATCCTAAAAAGACTACAGTAATGACGTGCATCTAAATAGCTGGAGAAAAAGGGTTGCTAAGCTAACCCAAAGCCTATTAGAGTAAAACAGTTCGACTCCTTCGCGCTGACAACTACAGTTGTTGCAGCTGCGCGCGGGATCTCACACACCACACACAAAGAGAGAGAGTATATATCTACATACGCGTACATACCCCCGTCTGCTCTACGCCCTCCGTTACCATGATCCGTCTATATTTAGGTCAGCAAGCCTCTCCTGCCCTCATCTCTTAAGGAGGAATGCAGCGGGGCAGAAGTACACCCAGGGCGCAGTCAAAGACATGAATCCACCTTTATAGGAAAAAAAGAGAGAAGGGGTCGCAGATTTCCTTCTGCTTTCTGGAAGCGAGTGAAAAGGTCCAACAGCAAGGAGGAGGGAAAAAAATGATGCAGCCTCTATTTGGCATCGCAGGGTATTCTGTTTCCCTAGAGTTGAGACCAGAATAAGAATAGCACAAAGAGAATTAGCCATTTAGTAGTGCTTCCAGATTGTAGTGAAGTGTAAGAAAAGTAGGCAGACGCTTCCCAGCATTATATGGTTCCCCCAGCCAATATGGTTCAGTGGGGATATAAATTAGCTGGGAAATGTTGAGAATTGTTCATCTAATTTATCTAGAAAACATAACATTCACCAGTAGCCAATGAAGGAATTATAGTCTAATACAGGGGTCTCCAACCTTTGCAACTTTAAGTCTGAAGGACTTCAGCTCCCAGACTTCTGGGAGCTG
>JAPKID020004335.1:0-11741 GCA_026931265.2 Tropidonophis doriae
AAAGACTTAGATCTCATAAATGACTTTTTTCTTGATGTATGACTCTTATTTGGATGTTTATAATAACAAATGATTGACTGCATGAATGAAATGTTATCATCTCTTTCCACTTTGTAGGTAAATGGAAAATTTATTGCATTATTTTTTGTCTGCAAAGCCTCGGAGGGAGCGGACATCTCCGATACTGATGTTCTCAAAATGTCTCTTTTACTCCTTATACCTTACCCTTTTTGTATCCTATCCCTATAAAATTGTAAAAACTAATAAAACTTTTTGAATACAAAAGGGTTATGGTTAGCATGCAATAAGATACAAAGTTCAACATCCTGAGAATGTTAGATTTCATTAAAAAAAACAATTTTAAATATTTATTATTATTATGGTCCAAGAAATCAGAGAAGTTGGCACAGTTAAGGCTATTACTTCCTCCACCTACCCACCCTGTACTGTAGCAGTGACTTTGCAGTTGTTTCCCAATTAAAACTCAAGGATTTGGGATTAAACAATTCTTGAAATTAATTGCATAAATAATTGTAAGTCCTCAGAAAAAGATTAAAATACGTAAATCCTCAAGAAAGAAACCTCAAAAAAAGATTAAAATGAATAAAACTCTTAGTAAAAGATCCTCCAGGAGCCTTAAGAGTGTCACCCCAGAGGGGAAAAAAATGAAAGTAAAGACATTTCAAAGGGAAGTCAAAATAATCTGTATCTCATATTGATCAGGGTAAAGATTTACTTTTACTTGGGAAAAAAAATCCTATTTGGTGACATTGTGTGTGGGGAATCTCTTATGAGAAAGGCATTTTTCAGTGGAAAGATATTTTTCAGTGGAAAATCAAAAATATCTACTTTTACATCAACTACATCTTTATTTATGTAGTTCCTTGAGTCAATTAGAAGTCACCAAATATGCAGTTTCCTGTAATTTAAGGTAAAATGTGCCCTCGACACTACTTGGTAGGAGACTAACCAAGTGTATCAAAGGTGATTAAGTGACAGACAGCTTCAGTTATGTTCTCCAGAAAGCTTGGTCCTTAACCAATTGGGCAAAGTTGTCTAAAGATATCACAGCCACAAAATCTGAATACATGAATAACTGTGTTTTTGTACAATGTACATTGATGACTTTGAGGTTTTGAACTGGTCTTGCTTGACATGTGTACTACTAAAATTTTCCTGTCGGTTGTAACCTTCAACTAATCCAAATGGTGCATCATAGAGCCAACATTTCTGAATCAAGGTACCTCCTATTTGCTAACTTAAAGAACATGTACATCTCTGACCCTTTACTCCTGTGTAAATGAAATTTAAAGGATCATCACACCAGTTGTATTGCTAAATTTCACACTGCCATAGCCAGCACATGATTATGATTTCTGATCCTCCCTGCCAGCTTCTCACAAGCAAAATCAACAGAGAAGGAAATCAGAAACCATTCTCACTGTTTGTTAGGGTTTTTTTTGCCTGGCTGTGGTCATTCTGTTGATCTGTTTAGGTAAATAAATATCTCTGAAGCCGTGACTCAACAGATCATGGGGTTGTCTAGTTTGTCTCTAATACTTATGCTGTCATATTAGCAATATAAGTTTCATTTGGAGCTTTTTGTGCACACTGCACTGACCAAGTTTTTTGGACGGTAACTCAGGCATAAAATTTAGAAAGTAACTTACTAGACTTCATGTTTGCTAATGATTTTTAAGGGTTAAAATTATTTTGAAATCTATATCACTCTTATAATAATAGAAGTCAGTTCTCTTGAATAATTCTTACTATCAAAGGATAAAGGGGAGATATAATGCTTCCAACTTCTGAAGCATCAGCTTTAGAACAATATAAAAACTCATTCTTAAGTTTCTTTTGTTTTACTACTTCTTTAACCTGTGTGATTACTAATGAATAAGCTTTAGATCAGCATTGTTCATTCTGATTAATTATTGTCCAGGTATAGATTTTAAAAGCCTCCCATCACCCAGAATTTAAAATTAACAGGTTGTTTAAACTGAAATGTTTTAGTCTTTATGGCAGCCAATGTAAGTGCCAATATAATGCTTCATCATGTTCAGACAGGTGGAAGGAATATATATATAGACAGGTTGAGACTTCATCACTCTCTAACAATCTGCTAACCATGATTAAGGTATCTCAAAAACCACATCTTCACTAATCCAAATATATGCAAATGAAAGGGCGCATGGTGCCAAGCCAGGATTTGGGCATGGCTTAACATCATGAGCTAATCCAGCTCTAAAGATTTGTTAAGCATGGTTTATAACATATGGCACCCTGTAAATCCATCCAACTATGCTTTATTCAGAACATTTTGATAAAAAATGTGGCGTATCATGATATGAAAAAAACTCAAGATTCTCCAATCTGAATGGCTGACAAGCAGAGGTATGACTGCAGCTGTGATAGTCCACAAGCAGCAATATAATTTCATCACTCTTCTTTCTTCACCAATGAAGACAGTAAGTAGAATTATAAAGTCTGCTGCATTCAGTGATTCCTATTCAGATCATGTTCTTTCTTACCCCGTCAAAACCTTGAGGTGCTGTATTCAGCTGTACTAATATTGCAAATTTTCATGGGAAAGCACTGTATTTAGAAATCATATTACATTTCCCGCTGTGTGTCTGTTTATTTTATTTCCAAAATAATAATAATAAAAACACATTAAAAATCACCCACAAGACAGCAAGGAAAATAGAGAACTGCTCTAAATATTCTCTTCAATCTTTAGGTTACTTAAAGCCATCTAAAAGAAAATGGAAGAGGAGAGGAAGAGGAATACAAATTCAAATAGAAAATTAATCCCTAAGCCAATTTGCCTCTGTAACATAGTGAGAAGACCTAACTAGTTTTTCCATTAGTGTCTCTCAGAAGAACACTGGAAATGGTGCTTTAAAGTGATGCAATGCTCCTGATAAAATGAAAAATGAGTCCGGCTAAAATGCTTTTCTCTAAACTTTTCACAGAGCAAATATTCTACGACCTGTTTCTGTAACTCAATCCAGCAAGGGCTATAAATCAAAACAAGCAATTATATTTTATGAAATCTCCAAATGAGAATGCAAGCCTCTAAGTTCCTCACATATAATGAAACTTGCAGCCAAGTCTCCTAATTGCATAACTATAACACAGTTCACTGAATTCAAATATTAAGTATTGGAAAAGGAAAGTTTCACATTGATTTAGTGGAAATAAATATATTGTGTTATAATAGCTGAATCTTTAGAGATAATGTGTACAGATATATTTGTGGGCTATTATAAAGTCTATAGAATCTATTAAAACACGCTGGAGCATAGTTACTAAATCTGCACTAGGGCGGCAAATACCACGAGATATCCATCTTTAAACTCTATGAATAAAATCTGGACCAAACAAACACAGTAAAATCACAAAGCACAAATGCCTTAAGCCCCATTTGGGCATTAATGAACCGAAGAATTCTCATCTGAGACTTCCAGATCAGTCTTTTGGCAACTAGGGTGGCTGTAACAATGTAAATGGGCTGTTGGATTGTTTTTCGCCCTCCCCAGGCTTCAGGAAAGCCTTGGAACCTAGGGAGGGCAAAAACTCCTCCCTCCCCGCAGGGTGGGGTGGGGTGCGGGTGAGATTTCACATGCGCAGGTGGGGCAGAATTGGGAAATGATTCAAGCGCCCCAAAAGAAGAGCAAGTTTTCTTGCCTTTGCCATAAACTTGGGGTTGCGACCATTAATAGCAAGTAAATGGGGAAAAGATGTGATAGGAGTGTTGGATTCCATTTTGTTTGTAATTATTTTTTTGTGTGGACTTTTTGCCCCCAAAAGTTCAAGTGGGTGGAGTGAGGAATCACAGTTTCAAAGCGTTTTTTAATTCCAGAGTTATTCTGAATTAAGATGAAAAGTTCGCCGGAATATATGGATGATTTCCATTTGCCTTCCATTTGAAGGTATTTTAAAGGGCAATTCTAGAGCTCTATGCTTCTTGGATAGCTAGCTACAGAATGTAAAATGCTACAGTTCATATATATAATCCTAGAGGAGCTGAACGGCAAAAAAGAAGGAAATAGTATCAATACTTACCTAGAAAAGAGACACAGACTTTGCAGAATGTATGAAACTGGAATTTGCTGGCAGCCTCGAGAAGGGTTTTGGCGTTGGCAGAATCTATTACTAAGGAACCTGTATAAACAAATTCCAGCAGCAGTTCCAGAACATCCGCTGTGAGATTTGATAATTCCAGCTCCAGCTTCTCGCTGCTTCGGCTACTGTCCCGGGGTGACCTAGCAACAGCAGACAACGAAATTCTTACAGGCCATTAACTTTCCCCCAACGGTTGTCACTTACTGATGCCCAGAAAATCATATTATAAATTCACTGACATAGACTCTTCTTGTTTTTGTTTAAGAATAAAAAAAATACTGTATCTTAAAGAACAGATGAACTTAAAAGGGTTTTTATTACTGGATCTGAAAGAGAAAAATCTGCACACTCAAAAAAAAAAATCAGTTTATTGCTACTCTGCATATTCATGCAAAAAAATCGCAAACCAACGAAATGAACAAAAATTAAGAACAAAATCAGCCAACATTAATGAAAATATGGAATAGGATTAAATTTCAAAGGGAAGCAATACATTTTTATGTTTACAGTTCGCATCTCTCCATCATTGAATAACAAAACCAAGCAGGAGAAAAATAAACCCTGCTTTGTAAATGAACACCTTATCTCTTTTTTGTTCCCAGGAGCTGCATCCTTCATAAAATACATGGAATTATATCTCCAAATAGAAAGTAAATGGCAAAATGGAGCTTAAAAATTCTTCGTATTCTCAAGGCTGCAGGCAATTTGAAAATAATCTGCACATTTGGTATCGACACATTGGTTGACCCTAAAAATATATTGTTCCCTTTAAGGCGCTTTAAAAAAAAAATAGAGGAAGGAAGGAGACCCCTCATGGTATTGCTTTGAAAACTAAATACAAGACGAGATAGACAGACAAAATGGTTAGAGCAAAGGAGGGACGGGGGTGGAACAACGACCAGCTCTGCCACAGCCAGCCAGCAGCCATCCTCTCGAAGTCTCATGACTGTGGCCTACCGCTTTTTCCTGCGTAAAGTGCTGAACAATTGGGTGATCAAAATAGCGCCTGCATTTCAAGTGTGCATTAGTGCTTGTGAACTTATCAGACAAAAAATAGATACACGGGGAGGGTGTTGGGGTGTTGGGGTGTGGATGGGCCCAGTTCCTAACGGCTGGCACATGGATATAGCTGCTGCAAAATGCTAAAGTTGGGTTATACCTGAAAGACAAAACAAAACAAAAAGCATTTGGTAATATCGAGAAAAGGAGAGGAAAGTCTGTTAGCATAGGAAAGCAAATGCCTTTTCAATGGTTAACGCCATCAGCACCTTCTCACAGAAACCTTAATTGGTTTTAATGTGGGTTCAAGTCCGGATACTCTGCCATTGAAACCTGTGTCGGAATTAACACCAACATTTGTATCAGCTTTCAGCAGCTCTCATGTTTCCCAATGATTACAACGTTATTTATTTTATTATCCCACCTTTATTATTTTTAGAAAGAACTCAAGACGGTGAACATACCTAATATTCCTTCCTCCTCCTATTTTCTCCCACAACAACAATCTTGTGTGGTGAGAGAATGGCTGGGCCAGAGATGGGTTGCAAATCCCAGCGCTACTGGTTTGCTTCTCCGGGTGGGTGGGTGAAGCCTCCCACTGCCGCCACTACCGGTTCACCAAATCCAGGCCGAACTGGGAGCAACCCACCTCTGGGCTGGCCCAAAGTCACCCAGCTGGCTTCCATGCCTAAGGCACGACTAGAACTCACAATTGGTTGGTATTTAGCCTGATGCCTTAATCAATACATCTAGCACATTATTATGATTCCTATTTAAGACAACTCTGCTCTGATGCTACCAAAAATTTTAATACCTCAACTTGAGAATATAGTGTTTGCCTCAGCAATTTTGGTATCTTTACAATATGGTTTCATTTTAGCCGGATAAAAGCTTACAAAGTTTCAATGAAATACTCTAAGTTTTATACAGAAAACAAAATAGAGAATGGTACACTTGGGCACTGCACGTAGTTCACAACCGTCTTAAATGACTCAATTATTTTGGTGTTTCAGTTTGTATGAAAGTCTCTTTCATCTCCCTTTGTGACTTTTTCTCACTGGTGCCACATTGTTATTGATGACGATGTGCTTATTCATTCCATCATCCACTGCATCTATGCTGATGAAAACAGCAACAAGGGCAATAGCTAGTAGTTAAATCTGTTAAGGTAAGCCAGCATTTTTTCTACTTGCTATGGAAAACCATAGATGGGAAAAAACTCACTTTTTGCAAAAGCCAGAGAAAATGCAAGGTAGAATGTGAATCTGGGCGAGACTATTTCCGTCCACGCTTTTGTCACAAGTTGCTAACATTTATATATGTTAATTGTATCAATAGTTCTGCAAGTGATTAATCATACTCAGTTCTCCCTGGAGACAAAGGAAGGTAAATGCATCCAGAAACCTGTGATTAGCTTTAGTGAATAGCTTTAACCACTAATATATAGATTTTTAGGGGCTAACACATATCTAAAAAAGTTAACACAACAGTAATCTCATGGTTCTCTGCCTGGATGATCTCTGGGTTGAGCCAAAGGGCAGAGAAGGAAGACAGTTTGTCTCCTCTCTTAAAGAGACCTCGTAACAGGAGTTGTGAAAATATTCTCTCATATATATATACATACATACATACATACATACATACATACATACATACATACATACATATTTGTTTTCGTAGATTTTATATATATATATATATCTCCACATAGTCAAATTCTCATGAAAACCCTTACAGCTAAACTGATGCAGCTTTCTTAAGAGAATTAGACTTTCTTTCTTAATGTTTCCTCTGGGACCACTGCTTCACAAGCAAGAGGTAGCCAAGACTGTCCAGAGTTATGCAATACAAGAGGCACTTCTGCACCAAGCATTAGTGGGAATTTCAAGGAAGAAGTCGGAATGTTTCAGGGCTGCTTTTCCTAGCAGTAACTTCCTTCGTTACTGAGGAATGGAGAGAATATGCAACTACATTAATTTGTTACCAATAAGTATTGGGTAGAAATAAAGAAATCTCATACCCTCTCTCATTCTCTCTCTCACCCACATCTCCTCCTTCTCTTGCCCCTTCACACACACAACTTTTCCTAACACACTGCTGCTTGGATTGTTGCCTTCAGCAGAATAATCCAAAACCCTTAATTATCTCACTTGCTACCAATCCTTGCGTCTTTAAGTGTGCATTAGTGCAATCAGAAAATGAATACAAGAAAACCCAGAAGGCTAAAAGAAAAGCAACCAAACTTTAAAAAGCTTACATTTAATTTTAGAGTCCTTCTGTTATCATAACATTAGAAGATGCGATTCAGTCTTTTTGAATCAATTCTGTTCCCTCCCCAGTAAAATTTCTATATTGCTCCTATAGCTCCACTGCAGTGCATCGGCCTTCCTTCCTTCTAAGCCAGGAGAACAGTGCTAGATGGAGTGGAAATACAGACCTGGCTTGATCAGATGGACATGAGAAACCCAGCAGCAAGTTTAAAAAAATGAGCAGCAGCAGCAGGAGGAAACAGGCTGGAGAGGCCAAGGCCTGGGGCCTACCTGAGCTGGAGAGAAGTGGAGGAAATGGAGGGTACAAATGGAAGAAGGATGGAGCGTCGACCAGCTAAGAGTTTAGGGCATCGATACCTGCGGGTGTGAGCACCAAGGCTTGGAGAATGTCAGAGAGGGACACAATCCCCCGTGGAGTGTTCTTCTTATCCACCAAAACCAGGCGATGGACCTACTCAACGAGTGAGCCGAACACCATCATGGCAAAAGTAGGAAAAGGAGGGTAAAGAGGAGTTTTAGATACCAGACAGAAAAGATGCCATTCACAGAAGTGAAATTACAGTGTTTAGCACAGTCTGTTTAGGAATTGGAGCATTCTGTGAGAAAAGTGGGGATAAAGTATATACCAGTGATGGCGTACCTTTTCGGCACCGAGTGGCCAAACTGGAACGCACGTGCATGCATGAGTATGAGCATGTGCTGGAGCACTGGAAACCCAAAGACCAGCTGGCCAGTGTACGCATGCCTGGTTTTTTAGACATTTTTGGCCATTTTCAAATTGTTTTCAGTACATTTTCTGGGATGTTTTCAGATCATTTTCGGGCTGTATTTCAGGCTGTTCTTTTCACGCCATTTTTCGGCACTAGCACTCATGAAGACCAGATGGCCGGCACACGTGCACGCTGGAAACCGGAAGAGCAGCTGGTGATGGTGTGCATACCCATAGAGAGGGCTCTGCATGCCATCTCTGGCATGCGTGCCATAGGTTTGCCATCACAGGTATATACAAATACATATGGTGGAGCCTCAGGTAGGTCCTATTGCATCACTGTCATTTCCAATAACTGGGAAAAGAGCAGATGCGCTGGGCTAAAAGACAGCATGGAGTGCTTTTTTCTAAACCAAGTTGTAGGTTACCAATCACACTGTTTAAAAAATAACTTTGTCCCTGTGTGAAGGAGTTCCTGAAACATTATCTCTCATTATTATCTCTCTATTATCTCTCATTATAAGGATCCCAGCTGGAGTTAATATTGGTAATCCTCAATTTACAACCATTCGTTTAATGACTGTTCAAAGTTACAATGTCACTGAAAAAAGTGATTTACGGCTGTTCTTGACACTTACAACACATCTGCAGCATCTCCACGGTCACATAATCAAAATTCAGACTCTTGGCCACTGACTAATGTTTAGGATGGTTACAGTATCCCAAGATCATGTGCTCAGCTTTTATGATGTTCTGACAAGTGAAGTCAATGGAGAAGCCAGATTCCCTTAACAACCTTGTTATTAATAATTGTAGTGATTCACTTAACTCCTGTGGCAAGGTCGTAAAATAAGGCAAAATTCACTTCAGAACTGTCTTGTTTAATAGCAGAAATGTTGGACTCAATTCTAGTCACATGTTAAGGACTATCTATCTGTAATTTCCCATTTAGACTAACCTTCAAATTATCTGGGTCCATTTTATTTATAGGTTACTCTCCAATCAAGGATATTTTATTTCTTTTAAAATGGCTGAGTTTTGTTTCATTATTTGTAAAACGCACCATGTTTTGTCACCATTTTTATAACTGAGTTTTACTGTGGTTTTTACCTCCTTTCTCATAATTTGTTTTCTTTTCCTTTTTGAGCTGCTCAATGTCTGTAATAAAGCACTACCACTACTTAAAAGGATGTTGATAGAGAATTATAAATAACAGTGGTAGTAATCAGATCCTTTCACCACATGAGCTTGGATTTGCTATGGCATCTTACTGTATTGTGTATTTGCACAATATTCTTGTTCTTGTATTATTGTTATAAGTATTATTGTTATTGTTATTGTCATTGTTTATTGTTACATTTATTTGCTGTCTATCTTGCTCTGGAGCTACTTTGAGTAGCTTACAATAATAACATATGTCTATTCCAGGTACTTGAGAAGGACTCAGTAGGAAGATAAAATGCCAAATCCAGTCTAAGCATCTTGATGACTACAGCCAACCATAATAATAATGCCATAATTTGCATTTTTGAGTTGAAATCTTCTTGAACTGCTAGGAAACAAACGCTAGAGGCCCAGATATTACAGAAGTTGTCCACACTGGATTACAAATGTAAAATAAAGGTCCATCTGCAGCACCCAAAACACACTCATCCATTCATCTATTAGTCATGGTCTTTTCCATGTGAAACAGAGCAGGCTAGGCGACCCTAGATTGCTCCCTGAGCAGCTGTCTATAAAGGTCAGGGGACAGGTGGCAGGATGGTTGGATCAAAACCATACATTAGCCATGACCTAGTAGGCAAAAGGCTTTGGATCTGAAGGACACACACATATTGAGGAATCTAGGGAAGGAAGGACATGAATTTACCCAACCCATTGCCCACTCCTATCTACGATTCTGTAACCATACCTGCTCTTTGACAATGCGATCAATGATGTCTTCTAGAGTTTCATAGGGATGGCATGTAAGGACCCCTTCTAGGCAGACCGAACGCTGTTTCAGGGCTTCCCCCACACTAATGTCCAGGTTGTTGTAAGACTTCTGAGCAGCCAAATGCTACGGAGAGCAAGTGGAGAGGAGGAGTTTGGAGGAAAGAGGAAGTAGGGTATTACTGCATTATGGCCACAGTGATGCAAACTATTAAGCTGAGAGATACTTCAAAATCTTTGAAGCAAGGCCTTAGCACAATCATCCCATATTGACACACTAATTCGTGATACTAATTCATGGCATGCTCATATGTCACATTGAGCCATGGTTTGCTTAGCGGTATGGTTTATTACACAAACTATGCTTGGCTGGCTTCTAATATTTTAAGTCACCCCTGACAGATTTAGGACTTCAATGGCTAGGTTCATTCAACATGATAAGCCACAATCAAACTAAAAACAATACTGTATGCTCTATTCTGTGATAACTGAAAGCAGTCACTGTATAACAAATATTTTATGGAAATAAAACTACCCTAGTTCACTAGAATTAGAAGCCTCAGCTAGAGACATTGTTCTTACAGTGCTTCTCTGAAATGCAGGAGTTAAATGCTTTTTTTCCTATCTTAAAGGTAAATAACATATAGCTTTCTCTTACCATTAATTAAGAATTGCTGTTTTCTCATCACATAAGCATACAAGTTTTATTTTGTATGTGAATTCTTGCTAGATTAATCCTTCTTAGTGTATTTATCCCACAACTTTGTTCCCAAATAATTTATTTTTAAAGTAAGAGTTAGCTTAAGAGTGGTTTTTTCTGCCAAAAAAAAATAAAATAAATCTAGAGCTGGGGATGGGCAAATCTTAAATCTGGGAATGATTTCCTTTAGGGGAAATACAGCGCTTCTGTTTATCAGACTATCTGAACCTGGGAGAATAACTGCCCCATACTTACAATCACATCAAAGCGGGAATAGAGGCCAACTACCGTTCCTACATAAGAAACAGAAGGGAACAGTGGTTCAGGAATCTCTGCAGGTGTAACAAATTAAAGCTTCCAATGCATGAAAGTTACCACAGAAAAGATCAACAGATTTTCCTGCAAGGAACCTGACAATGAACATGCTTTCACAATTTCATCATGAATTTCTAGGCCTGCCTTATAGCTGGAAGCTAAGAATGGAAAATTAACATTACCAACTTAACCAAAAGTTATCTCTATGTTTTATGAAGGAATTTCCTTTTTTTAGTATTTACCAAATAGGATCTATCCTCGTCCTTTTAGACCTCTCAGCGGCTTTCGATACCATCGACCATGGTATCCTCCTGCGGCGTCTGGAGGGGTTGGGGGTGAGAGGCACCGTTTTACGGTGGTTCTCCTCCTACCTCTCTGGACGTTCGCAGTTCGTGTTGACAGGAGGGCAAAGGTCGACCTCTAGGCCCCTGATATGTGGGGTGCCGCAGGGGTCGATTCTTTCACCCCTCCTGTTCAACACATATATGAAGCCGCTGGGTGAGATCATCCGTGGGTTCGGGGTAGATTTCCATCTGTACGCTGATGATACTCAGCTGTACTTTTCTACCCCGGCCCACCCCAATGATGCCGTCGAGGTGATGTCCCGTTGCTTGGAAGCCGTCCGGGTCTGGATGGGCGGAAACAAACTCAAGCTCAACCCTTCCAAGACTGAGTGGCTGTGGTTTCC